>JAQJVL010000044.1:1264804-1474804 GCA_035578905.1 Stictocephala bisonia | reverse complement strand
GCTATAATAATAGTTTAGTAATGAGCAACATTTTTAGTAATGTCTGGCACAGATTAGGTAATATTTCAACTGATAAACTAATTAATGAAATTTCTATAAACTATTAGATGCATTTCAGTTTTAAATCAATCATGAATTATTTAAATAACAAACCATCTTGAGAATATAAAAAAAATCACAATTATAACACCCGAAGGAAAGATGAACTAGTTAAAGAGCATTAAAGAGCAGTAAATTTATAATGTAGGCCTAATAATTGAACAATTTTATACTGTTTTTGGGAAAAAGGGGCTTTTTAAGACACTATTCATGTATGGATGTACTTGCAAGATTAGCAAGCTTCTCAAAAGCAATATTGAATAAAGATCTTTTGATTTGATTTATTGAGAAAAGTAAAACATCATGAAATACTAATTAACACAGGAACATGGGCAATAATAAAGTAACATTCAATGAATAATAGCCTAAAGATCTCAAATTGCATCTAAGTAACTTTGATAACCTACAATTAAACCCGCTTAAGTAACTTAGGTAACTTACAATTAAACCCACTTAAGTAACTTAGGTAACTTACAATTAAACCCGCTTAGTCACTGTCAGAGTCCATCACAAATCCTGTGAAGCATTGCAGTGGACGTTTGATGCCAGATGTTGAGGCTACTCCAGATGTTGAGGCTACTGGTTCTGACGGTTGACCTTCCTCACTACTACTTGCAGGATCCTTGTCATTACCGTCTGTGTCTGACTCTGTTCCTGATGAAGAACTGGATTCATCTTGGCTTGGAGAATAATCTTCATCTGCGTCATCGTCGTCTTCGTACAGCAGATTATCTTCCGACCCATCTAAGGAGTTTGAGATGGAGCACTTTTTGAATGACTTGCGTACCATCTCTTCTGGGATGCTATTCCAGGCTCTTAAAACCCAATTGGTAATTTCAACGAGAGGAGCTTTCTTGACTTTTCCCGTTCTAGTCACATTGTCAAGGTTGTTCTCCAACCACTCGCAGTACAGTTTTCTGATTTTGTCCTTGAAGGGTTTGTTGAGACACACATCCAGTGGTTGCAGTATGCTTGTCATACCTCCTGGTATGACAACTTGGCAGCATTTATGGCGCTTCATTTGATCTTTTAAATCATCCGTCAAATGGCCACGGAATGCGTCAAGAACAAGAAAATTGTTGAGGTTCAAATTGGCCCCGGGTCTCTTCATCCAAATGCATCTAAACCAGTCCATCATTAATTCTTCTGTCATCCATCCCTTTTCCTGTACTCTAATTTCAACTCCTTGGGGAAAGATGACATTTTTTGGCATGCGCTTCCTTTTGAAAATTATCATAGGCGGCAATTTCTTGCCATCAGCTGTACAGGATAACATAACAGTGATTCTCATCTTTTCATAACCACAGGTTTTCAAACTTACACTTTTGGCACCTTTTTTATCAACTGTGTAGTTCATTGGCATGTCAAAAAACACTGGGGTTTGGTCGCAATTTCCCATTTGACCTGGTAGAAAGTTTTTGCTCCGTCTTAGGTTGATAACATACCTCTGAAATTCAACGAGCTTATCTTCAAAATCGTTCGGCAGTTTCGAGGCAATGTGAGTCCTCCTTCTCAGACTTAGGCCATTTCTTCTTAAAAATCTAACACACCAACCTTCAGAAGCCTTGAATGATGTCCTGGGAATGTTCAGTTCTCTTGCTGTTTTATTGGCCTTCAGCCTGATCATGCTATACGTAACACCTAGGCCTTTGTTACGTTGTTCTTTCACATATTCAAGAACTTGGTTTTCCATTTCAACATACCTTCCGCGTTTGGGGCCTGTCATAGCTTTCTTCGTACTTTTCATTTTGAAAATTTTCAATCTGTCTTTCTTCCAACGTCTAACATTAGTCTCATCTACTCCAAATTGGCGCATTGCTGCTCTGTTTCCATTTTCGTCTGCATAACTAATTACTTTCCTTTTGAAAGAAGCCATGTAATGGCATCTTTGACTAGCCATAGTTTGGTGTTCACTACATTCACTACTTACTAACTAAATACGGTAACACTTTCACTAATCACTACTTACTAATTAAATAATACTTTGACTAAATAATTTCAATTAGGTTAAGTCAGCATAGCAATAGGCTAGTTCACAATAAACCAAACAACAACAGTGACTTTTGTTTTGAGTTTTTATTTGTTTCTCCTTTCATCTGTCATTTGCCGGCTGTAGTAGCTTGCCAACCTCAAATAATTGTTTGCCCTTTTTGAGGGTAATTTTAGAGTTAGAGGGTATTTTCTAAGACAACAA
Source organism: Stictocephala bisonia (assembly GCA_035578905.1). Taxonomy (NCBI): domain Eukaryota; kingdom Metazoa; phylum Arthropoda; class Insecta; order Hemiptera; family Membracidae; genus Stictocephala; species Stictocephala bisonia. Next base: position 1,472,511 of record JAQJVL010000044.1, on the reverse strand, counting down.
TATTCATGTTTAGCCGGTAAAAATATAATTACAGTAATGATAAGTTATTCTTTTGATATGGTTTTAAGATTTGAAGCTAAAAACCAATGTCTCTATCATAAAATAACAGTAGGTAGATAGCCAAAAGGGTAATTTTTAGATTTTGGTTGGCAGCACTATCCAAAAGATGAGAATAATTGGCTTGAAAGACAGTGGGGAGAAATGTAGAAGGGTGGGAAGGGGAAGTGGTTTGTTTTGCAATAGAAGTGGGTGACGTCAAAATGAGGTCACCAATCAGGGATAGGAGGGGCGGGGCTTAGCGGTATTTGTTTTCTTCCACTTGTTATCTTGTTCTTTGTCCTACATGAGCTTGTTCTGTACAAGATAAGGTTTGTGGCTCTACAGAGAAGCTTCTGTGGGTAGAGCACATGAACAGGTGATTGTTAAACACAGTGTAGGACTGTATCGGTCTCTCTCACTTCCTTTCCTTCTTGAAGCAGTTTAGCCTCAGTGTCCAGTTAACACTTGCCGTATCCAGTCGCTTTACTGGGTAGATACTTTGCCTATGAATTATGGAATACTCTTGTGTAAAACTAGTTTTGGGACAAATGGGTATAAATAAAACAAGTTTATTACTAGTTTTTATTTAAATACATCATGTAACTAAGTAACTTATACCAATACTTCATTTGTAAATACACTTTACATGACTTTCGTCAATTAATAGAGCTCATTTTGTGATCGCTAGATTGCCGTTTTTCCTGGATAATATTGCCCGGTAAACTGGGTGCGGCTTAGATTCGAGTGTGGCCTTTTTTACCTAATTTTCAATCAAAAACAAGGGGTGCGGCTTAGATTCGCGTGCGGCTTAGATTCGAGTATATACGGTAATACACCTTTGAAGATGACAAATCTTCCAATAAAAGTAGTGATTACCTTGGATGTGAGATCAATGAAGATCTTGTCAAAGCACTGCTTGAGCATGTCTACACTGGGTGGCAAGTCCTGGGAGCTCTGTGGCTGCCAGGGAGAGGTCAGGCTATCCTCCCACCGAGAGGGTGCTGGCTGGTTCGTTCCGGACTGCTACAAAGTGTTCAATACAATAGAAAAAGTTAAAAAGCTGGTCTTAAGTCGAAAAATTAGTTTTTAGTATTTTAAAAGTGAATTAAATAAATAATTTGCTATTTATGACAAAATCCAACACGTAATAGATTTCTTGTAGCAATTCTAAACAAATTTCAAATAAAACATACAACTCCCAAAAAAAAAGTGTTATGGTAATATTCAACATAAACATATTTTTTATTAGGTGACTTACATTTACAACGGTAGGTATAGGGGCGTTGACACTCATGGGCAGGTTGTAAGCACCGTGGGTCGTCATCCGGCGCAGTGTGACCTCCACGTTGCTCTCCACTCCATGCTCCAGGCGTGAGTCCAGAGCTGTGGACACACTTGACAACGAAATTTCAACATTAAAAAGAGGTTTCAATTATATTCTGAAAAATAATACATAGTATTTCATATTTCACTATTCAAACTAACTTCATTAATCGGTTCTTAAGAGTTGTTTTCTACGATAAGTCACTAATCTCTTCACTAGTGTCCTTTCAACACATCCAGAGTGGGAATAGGAAGCTTGATTTTAACAGGGTTTACATTCTTTTTCATGGCCGACGAATAGAGCAGGCTTTAGTCTATGTTTATTGTGATTTCAGTGTTGGGGATCAACAAGTTCATTTTAGGAAACATGCTTACATGTCGAATTGACCTTGAGGTGTGTGTGGATGATAATGCTTACGCATCCTGGACTATAACAGCTGATTCCTGCTAATTAATGGTTTATTGTTTATAGTGTATCGTTGTTCTGCCTAGTGTACACATTGTGTTATGAGGTTATGTGACTTCTGAGGTGTATTGGTTTTTAGTTTCAAGTTTTTATTGGCTAGAGTTAAAATATGGCACATTAAAATCCCAGCATGATTGATTTTCAGCATATCATAAAGGACATAATACGGAGGCGCTAATGGTTGAACAGCAGCAACTAGGACATTGAGCTCAGCTTAAATAATTATGTCAGACTTCTGGCTTAATATCCAATCTAGTACATGAGAGGAGGAAAGTAGGTGTTAATTCAATTTAGAAGTATGCTTAAAATTATATGTATTGATGGAGGTGTATAGCTGCACGTGTGAGTTTCTCCCGTTGGGGGATGGGGAACGCAGGGTTAAATTAATTCCCAAATTAATTTAATAGTTAATAGGTTAAGCATTCCTAAAAATATTAACAATATAGCTCAGGTGATTGGACTGAATTCATATGACAGTTGATTAATGATATAAATTGAATCAAAAGAAATATTAAACAATACAGTTTGGCAATTAATTTTGTTAAAAAATGCCACTGTTTAAATTATCATGATACAAAAATAATTTTATCCATCAAATTTTATTCTTAATTAAAATGAAAATTGTTATTCAGGCTCTTACCAACATCGGTATTCAGTATTGATTCAGATTTTTATTCACCAAAAAACATTGTCATAGGTAATAGTCAACAAAACATAGTTTATACAACAAGTCTTACTTACTCTTACTCCCATGGCCATCGATGCCCAAGAAGGGATTTGGCCTCACCAACAAGCTCTCTCCATCTTTCTCTGTTTTCTGCCTCCTCCATTGTGGTTCCAAGTGCTGCGGTGTCTGTCTTAACCCCATCCCACCATCTTCTTTTTGGTCTACCTAGAGGTCTTCTTCCCACTGGTCTTCCCAATCCAGCTTCCTTCAGTAGCGTCCCTTGTTCTCTACGCCAAACATGGCCTGCCCATCTCAATCTTCTTGATCTTGCGGTTGCTATTATGACACAGTCATTGTACTGCTGTCTTATCTCTTGGTTATGCTTGCGCCTCCATTCTCCATTTTCCAATGTTGGACCAAATATTTTTCTTAGTACGCGATTTTCAAACACGATGAGTTTGTTCTCTTCTTTTTTTATTTAATATCCAGGTTTCTGCACCACATAAAAGTACTGGCCTTATTATCGTTTGATATATTCGTATTTTTGTTCGGCATGACAGTAACTTTGACGACAAGATCTTATTGCAAGCATACATGCATCTGTTGGCTAGGTTTATTCTGTTTACAATTTCTAATTCCTCACTATTCTTATTGGATATTAGTACTCCCAGATATTTAAACTGCTCCACTTCTTCAAAGCTATGTCCTTCTATATTTATTTCTGTAAGCGGGTGGCCACCTCTTTCAAAGTGCATGTACTTTGTTTTTTTATCATTTATTCTTAGACCCATGCATCCTGTCTCTTGAATGAAAATTTTGGTTAGTTCTTCAAGGTCTTCTTTTGTTTCAGTTAAAATAGTTACATCGTCGGCAAATGCTAATATATTAATTTTACATCCTACTGTTACACCTAATTTTTTATGTCTAATTTTTTGAAGGGCATCTTCTAGAGCTATTATGTTAAACAGCAAAGGTGAAAGCCCGTCACCTTGTCGAACTCCTGTTATTACTTCAAAAGCATCAGACAATTCACCCTCAATTCTGACTTTACACTTAGACCCTTCGACTGTCATCTTAGCTAGATTAATAAGTTTTTTTGGTATACCAAACTTTTCCATCTTTTTCCATACTTTCTTCCTATTGAGGCTATCATATGCTTTCGAGAAATCAATAAACAGTCCATGGAATTCGCGATCGAATTCCCAATACTTGCCAATGACTGATTTCAAGATAAAGATTTGATCCGAGGTTGAATGTCCCTTTATAAAACCCGCTTGGTGGTCCCCTATTATTGTGTCGGTGAATTCTTCTAATCGGCGCTGAATTATTTTTGACAGAGCTTTATAAGCAGTACTTAGCAGTGATATGCCTCTGTAGTTTTCACACTGCTCTTTGTCGCCTTTCTTGTAAATGGGTAATATTGTCGCTTCCTTCTAGTCGTTAGGTAGTCTTTCTTCCCTCCATATTTTTTTAATTAGTCCATGGAGCTTTTCACATATTACTTGTCCTCCCTTTTTCAGTAATTCAGATGGTAAACCATCGTCTCCTGGTGCTTTGTTGTTTTTTAGTTCTTTAATCGCCTTTTCCACTTCTGCTATTGTGGGCTCTTCTACCCATGGTTCTACATTCTGGTAAGTTTCCTCTTCCTCCTCATTGAGAGTATCCTGTTCGCAGTTTAGAAGGTCTTGGAAGTACTCTTTCCACCTTTCAATAACTTTACTCTTTTGTGTTATTATCTGGTCCTCCTTATTCTTTATTCCAAAAGTGTTTGGGGTGTATCCTTTTCTAAAATGCTTTATTCCTTTATAAAATCCTTTTGAATTATTTGCTCTTTGGTCATTTTCGGCTTTCTCTAGTAGTGATTTTATATATTCTCTCTTCTTTCTTCTCAAACACCTTGTAGCTCTTTTATTTGCCTCATAATAATCGGCTCGGTTCGTTATAGAGTTGTTTCTTGTTGTACCGGGTCTTGGACCGGTACAGTTTCGTTTTTTCGTTTGTCTGCCAGGCTGCCTGAGTTTCGCTGTTGCCCTGCGTTTTGCGTACTTTGGTAGCCGTTGGCCCAGTTCCGTTTCGTTCCGGGTTCCAGCAGCTTCGGTCAGGTTGGCCTGGCTGTTCAGTTGTCTTGTGCTGCCTGCAGAATTACGTTATGACCAGCTAGACACACTAAAACTCCAGGGTCCTTGAGTGGGACTTTCAGCCCTCAGCCCGCCGTCCGGGGGAACTTCGATATTCTCCACTGCTAGCCTGGCCTGAGGACCATGTTGGAGCCTGGAGTTGCCCGCTACCCGCCCTACATCTTTGGGGGTAGAAGTCTTCAGTCCTCAGGTCAGTTCTTTCCATCTTTTCCCGGCGGCTGAGCTGGGGGTGATTTATAAGAAAACAAAAAAATATATAAAAACAAAAAGAAGAAAAAAAGTTTGCGGAACTTTTGGTGTGGCCTAGGCCTAAAACTAAAAACCTGGACAGTGAATTATGAAACAGCCATGGGGACTTAATTATTTTTTTTATTAACGAGGGAAAGGCTTTTAAAATACCCAAGATTTTTTTGATGTTAATATTTATTTTATTTATATTTATTGTTATTTATTTTTAATTAGTTTATATTCCTTGTTATTAATTAATTAGTTTTATTTGTTGTTATATCTTTTTAGATTTTATAGTTGTTAGGTCCCTATGGTTAAGTCCTGTTATTATTGATTTATATGCTTAGGCCTAGTTATTGTTATTTATTTTTTTTGTTAAGTGTATTAGGGGGGGGGGTTTTGAAGTGAATTTTTACTCGAACGGTACCGTGTTATATTTTCTTTTAAATTATTTAATTTTTAAACTTTCACCAAAAGGGGATTATTGTTCTTTTGCTTAACTTTTAATTCGGAGCTGCCCAGGGATTCCGGCTTACTCCCTGGCCCGGTGGAATCAAGGGATTCGGGCTAAATTGCCGGTTTAAATGTTGTGATCCAAAAGGTTTCTAAATTTTCACTTTTATTTGGGGGCTTAATATTTTCTTACGTTTTGGGGTGTCTCAGGCTAAACTGCAGATAGGCCATACAGTTGATTAATTGTTAAATTTTGGGTATTTGTAGAGTTTGTGGTATTTATAGCGTTTGTTATTATTGTGTAGTATCTTGGTAATTTTAGTGTTTGTTATTATTTATTTAAGTGCTAATTCTATTGTGGCCTTCTGCCGTTTTGATTAATTAATTATTTTGATTTTGGTAATAAATTAGTTTCGCTCAGCTGCCGAGTTTTATTTTGGACCCTCCAACTGCCACCCGTGATCCCATCGCTTTACTCGTTTTGAGCCATCCCCCAGTTGGCACGCTTCCCAGCTTTGGTGGGGGGATGGGTCTCAATTGGTAGCAGAGCGTGGTTGCCTATAAAAAAAAAAAAAAAAAAAAAAAAAAAAAAAATTTTAATTCTTTCTTGGTTGTTGACGGTGGGTGTTTGCCAGTTAGTAGGCCATGGTTGGCCGACCTACCGTCAAGGTGTCTTGGTATTGTAAAAAAAAAAAAAAAAAAAAAAAAAAAAAAAAAAAAAAAAATTATTTAAAAAAAAAAATTATAAAATAAATAATTTAACTTAGAAAAAAAAAAAAAAAAAAAAAAAACCTAGGCAATCCGCTTGGTTACTTTGTTGAATGGGTTTCATGGGTGGATTGGAGTGGTCGGCAGTGGCTCGGTAGGCTGAGGGTTTAGTTCGTCTTGGACCCTGGAGTTGTCGTTTTTTGTGTACTATTGAGAATTTTTGTTTTGCGAGATGGCCTATCTGCAGAATGTTGCGCTCCTAGTCAAGGAGGAGTTGATTTTCGAATTGAGGTCGCGGGGGGTGACTCCGGAAGGGGATGTTTTGAATCTCCGGAGGTTGCTGCGGGAGCAGTTGTCCGCGGGTACGGCGGTGGATTGGTCTGACCTGCTGGAGGTTGGTGATGAGTTGGGGATTTGTAAACGGAAGGTGGAAGATTGGGAAGGGGTGTTAGAGGATTTGCAGTTTGAACCTCCAGTAGGTCGTGACCGGGCCTGCCGCCTTGCACGTCTGGGTCATCTGCTTGCCCGTTTAAGGCAGGTCAACCGGGCACCGGGGTTGGAGCCATCTGGAAGGGCGTGGATCTTGGAGAGTGTGGCTAGGCTGGAGGAGATTTTTCAGGCACTCTCCGGGTCCACGACTCCTACGGGTCTGGGTCAGCGGCCTACTTTTGCTCTGTCGCCTAACGTGTCGAGGCCGCAGGCTGAGACACCGGCTCTCACTGTGCCTGAGGTTCCTTCTGAGCCTGCAGGCGTTTCTGTTGAGGTTGCTTGTGGTTCGGCTCCAGCTGCCGTTCCTACTACTTCTTTGGGTTCACCTGCTCTTCTGCAGCTGAGCTACCACAAGCTGCCTAACCCTCTCACGCCCATGATCCAGAATCTCCCTGTGATCGATGGGATGGATCCTGAGGAGCTTCTTAAGTTTCTGGTGGCCTTTCTCAGACTTAGTGAGATGCCCGGCATGCAGGCTGGGGACTTGCTTCGTCTGGTGTTCCCTTATTGCAGAGGTCCCGTTGGGGAGTTGCTGAGTTCTGTCTTGGCCAGTGATGCCTCGGTGGACTCGTTCCATCGAGAGTTACTTTCGTCGTTTCTTCCCATTCGACTCAGGGAGAGGATGGTCATGGACAGATTTTATCGGTCGCAGGGTAGGGGCGAGTCTCTGGCAGCCTATGTCTCTTCAGTCAAGGAAGCTCGGCAAGCGTTGCGCCTCACCCTTTCTGAAGCTGACACCGTTCGTGTCATCCTGGATGGCATTTCTCCCGAAGAACGGTGCAGATTGGTTTTTGCTGGGGTTCCTTCGACTTTTCGGGAGCTGCATCAGCTGTGCATTGTTTCGCGCAGCGTGCAGTTCTCAGACCAGCAAGGGAGGGATTCTGAGAGTCATCGTGCTCTTCCCACCCGTCGACCAGCTATGTCTGTAGGTGTGAGTCAGCCAGTGGAGGGTCGTGGTTCTCGGCCTCCTGTTGTGTGTTTTGCTTGTGGCCAACCTGGTCACATTCGACGTGACTGTCCACGTGCTCGAGGTCGTGGGGCGGGAAACGCTCAGCGCGGGGGGTTGCCTCCACAGTAGCTCCCCGCGTTGTTGCGACTGACCGTGGCCATTTGCCTTTGACACGTGCCCATAGCAGGAGTGTCGGGGATTTTTCGGGCCTTGCTGGCATGGCTTCCCTGGGACTTAGGGCGGTCACCTCGGTGTGTCCTGGCGTTTTTGTATCTTTTGGTGGTACGGTGTGTCGAGCCCTTCTTGATTCTGGTTCGGCATGCAGTATCATCAGCCTTTCGCTTTTTGAGTCCCTTGACGCCTTAGGACTTGTCAGGCACACCGAGCCTTCTTCTATTACTTGCTGGACGGCATCCCAAACTCCTCTACCCATACTTCTTAAGGCGTCATTACATTTTAAGATTGAAGGATTTTCCTGGAGGTGGGGTTTTCTTGTTGCCAAGGACCTGGCGGTTTCTTGTATCCTAGGGGCAGACTTCATTTCCAAAAGTGGTATGGTGCTTGACCTCCAGAAGCGCCAGATGTTTTTCAAGTTTAATCGGCGAGTTATGGTGCCTCTAGTAGGGGATTCTGACTGCCCTCCTGCAGTCAGAGAGGTGGGTTGTGAGCCCGAACAACCCAAGGTGGATCCGGTTGGTCATCTCCCCCCTGAGCAGGCGGAGGCCATTAGGAGGCTGTGTTTGCGGTTTCCTGATGTGCTTACGCCGGAGCTTGGGGTCACTTCTCTTCTGGAGTATGAGATCCACCTCACCGATTCTCAGCCAGTTAGAAGTCATCCGTACAAACTTGCTCCCCCAAAGATGGAGGTTATGAGGGCTATGATTGAAGATCTTCTGAGCAAGGGTGTGATTGAACCGTCTCGTTCTGCTTATGCCAGTCCAGCTTTTCTTGTGCCCAAGCCTAATGGTAAGTCTAGGCTTGTGATGGATTATCGGAGGCTCAACGCTAAGGTCGCTATTGACTCGGTACCTCTGCCTGATTTGCATTCTGCGTTTGATTGGTTCGGTAAGGCTAAGTTTTTCAGTGTTTTTGATTTGAACCAGGCCTACCATCAGATTCCATTGAAGAGGGAATCACGGCCCATGACTAGCTTCTGTGTTCCCTGGAATCTCTATCAGTTCACTAGGGTTCCTATGGGTCTTGCTGTGGGTGCCCAGACTCTTACTCGTCTGCTTGATTCCATCTTCCATGATGTGAAGTTCAAGTTTGTCTTCAATTACCTGGACGATCTTCTTGTCTACAGTGAGACTTTCGGGGAACACATGCAACATCTGGAGGAAGTTCTTAGTCGCCTCAAATCAGCTGGCCTTACCGTCAATCCAGAGAAAGTCACTTTTGCTCGTCCTGAGATTTCTTTTCTGAGTCATCTGATATCTTCTCGAGGCGTCTGCATAGATCCTGCGAGGACCCAGGGCATTCGGGATTTTCCTCCTCCCAGAGATGCCAAGGGGATTGCCCGTTTTGTGGGGATGGTGAATTTTTACCGTCGCTTCATCCCTAACGTGGCCGAGCTTGCTGCCCCGTTGAACGAGCTGCGAAAGAAAGGTGTCCCTTTTGTGTGGGGCCAAGCTCAGCAGACTGCCTTTGACGCTCTCAAGGAGGCTATCATGCAACCTCCTGTCCTGCGTATGCCTGATTTCAGCAGAGAATTCATTCTTCAGACTGATGCCTCCTCCTCCGCCATTGCTGCTGTTCTTTCTCAGGAGTTTGATGGGGTCAGGCAGCCCATCGCTTTTGCTTCGAGGACGTTGTCTCACCAGGAAAGGAAAGCTTCTTCCATCTATGAGTTAGAGTGTCTGGCTGTTGTCTTTGGTACGGACAAGTTTCGGCGTTTCTTGGAACACGCTGAGTTCTTGCTGGAGACAGACAATCAGGCACTGTCTTGGCTTCTTGCCCATCCCAGACAGCTTGGGAAAATTGGTCGCTGGGTGGTCAAAATTTCTGCTTTCAAGTTCCGAGTCCAACATCTTAGGGGTACCCAGAATGTCATCGCGGATGCTCTTTCCCGCATGTACCACGAACCCAGTGATCCACCTACTGAGGCTGTTGCTCAGTGTGGTGCTGTCCTTCTGGATTTTCCTCTGGCTTTTGACGACCTACTGTCCCATCAACAGAAAGATCCTGAGCTGTCAGTCATCTTAGGTGAGCTTCAAGAGGGAGGTGCCCACCCTCCCTATTTTCTGTCCAAAGGGGTACTCTGTTGCCGTCCTCGACAGAGGGGTGAACCCCGTGTAGTGCTGCCTAGTCATCTAGTACCGATGGTCTTTCAGTATTATCACTCTTCTCTTGTGGGCGGTCATCTTGGCATTCATAAGACCATCGCTAAGATTCGTAGGTACTTCATCTGGAAGGGCATGGACCGGGATGTTGCTGGCAGAGTGCGGGCTTGTCACCTGTGCTCTCTCAGCAAGCCTAGTCAGAATGCAAGGTTAGGGTTGTTATCTTCTGAGGTGGCCGAGCGTCCTTTTGAGAAGGTGTTCATCGACTACGTGGGTCCTTTTCCCCGTAGCAAGTCAGGTAACTCCTACCTACTTGTTTGTGTGGATGCTTTCTTGAAGTTCGTTTGGCTTTTCCCACTTCGGAGTGCCACGGCTAAGCTCACCATCCGTGCTCTCCAGTCCCAACTCTTCCAGCACTTTGGTGTGCCTTCCACTCTTGTGTCCGACAACGGTAGCCAGTTTACCTCCCATGAGTTTCGTAGGTTCTGTTTTGGCAATGGTATCAGGCATGTGACTACCTCTCCTTATTACCCACAGCCTTCTCATGCAGAGCGGTTCAACCGCAATCTTCGGTCTGCCCTTATTACTTTCCATGCTGAGAAGCAGAACACCTGGGATGAGAGTCTCTCTTGGCTCCAGCTTGCTTTTAATTCTTCCAAGCATGAGAGTCACAATGCCACTCCCTTCGAAATTCTACATGGCTACCCTCCTAACAATCCTTTGTCCAACTTGTGGAGGCTAGAGGATCTTCTACCTACGCCAGGTGCCACTGACGTAGTGTCCACGTGGCGGGCTGCTCGGCGCAACCTGCTACGTGCTAGAGAGAGAGTAAGGAGGAGGTATGATAAGGGTCGTACTCCTAACCCTTTTCAGGTTGGAGATCTGGTTCTTTGTCAGGCTCACCCGGTCAGTTCGGCCGCGGAACGAAGAGCTGCAAAGTTGTGCTATCGGTGGTCTGGTCCCCACCGCATCGACAGGTTTTTGTCACCGGTGACTGCTCTGCTGGTTGATCCCCAGTCAGGCAGGGTGTTTAGGAAAGCCCATGTGTCCCAGCTTAAGGCTTTCCGGGGAACGGTTGGTCCAGGAGTTGGTGTTCCTGGGGGTTTCTTGGGGCAAAGAGATTGATCACCTCTGCGCCCTAGGTGGCTGTTCTGAGAGAGTCTTCTTTCTCTCTTTTCTTGTCGGGCCCGACAGTCAGGGTAGTTTGCTCCCTGTTCGAGGGGTTTCCCCTCTTAGTTTCTCTTGGACGTCCTTGGAACACCACTCTTCGGAGGTCTTCGTCTTCTCTTGGTTCCCTGAGGTACCGAGTGTTCTCCCCTGCCTGGGTGTGTTGAGGTTTGCAGAGGGAGGTTGTACCGGGTCTTGGACCGGTACAGTTTCGTTTTTTCGTTTGTCTGCCAGGCTGCCTGAGTTTCGCTGTTGCCCTGCGTTTTGCGTACTTTGGTAGCCGTTGGCCCAGTTCCGTTTCGTTCCGGGTTCCAGCAGCTTCGGTCAGGTTGGCCTGGCTGTTCAGTTGTCTTGTGCTGCCTGCAGAATTACGTTATGACCAGCTAGACACACTAAAACTCCAGGGTCCTTGAGTGGGACTTTCAGCCCTCAGCCCGCCGTCCGGGGGAACTTCGATATTCTCCACTGCTAGCCTGGCCTGAGGACCATGTTGGAGCCTGGAGTTGCCCGCTACCCGCCCTACATCTTTGGGGGTAGAAGTCTTCAGTCCTCAGGTCAGTTCTTTCCATCTTTTCCCGGCGGCTGAGCTGGGGGTGATTTATAAGAAAACAAAAAAATATATAAAAACAAAAAGAAGAAAAAAAGTTTGCGGAACTTTTGGTGTGGCCTAGGCCTAAAACTAAAAACCTGGACAGTGAATTATGAAACAGCCATGGGGACTTAATTATTTTTTTTATTAACGAGGGAAAGGCTTTTAAAATACCCAAGATTTTTTTGATGTTAATATTTATTTTATTTATATTTATTGTTATTTATTTTTAATTAGTTTATATTCCTTGTTATTAATTAATTAGTTTTATTTGTTGTTATATCTTTTTAGATTTTATAGTTGTTAGGTCCCTATGGTTAAGTCCTGTTATTATTGATTTATATGCTTAGGCCTAGTTATTGTTATTTATTTTTTTTGTTAAGTGTATTAGGGGGGGGGGTTTTGAAGTGAATTTTTACTCGAACGGTACCGTGTTATATTTTCTTTTAAATTATTTAATTTTTAAACTTTCACCAAAAGGGGATTATTGTTCTTTTGCTTAACTTTTAATTCGGAGCTGCCCAGGGATTCCGGCTTACTCCCTGGCCCGGTGGAATCAAGGGATTCGGGCTAAATTGCCGGTTTAAATGTTGTGATCCAAAAGGTTTCTAAATTTTCACTTTTATTTGGGGGCTTAATATTTTCTTACGTTTTGGGGTGTCTCAGGCTAAACTGCAGATAGGCCATACAGTTGATTAATTGTTAAATTTTGGGTATTTGTAGAGTTTGTGGTATTTATAGCGTTTGTTATTATTGTGTAGTATCTTGGTAATTTTAGTGTTTGTTATTATTTATTTAAGTGCTAATTCTATTGTGGCCTTCTGCCGTTTTGATTAATTAATTATTTTGATTTTGGTAATAAATTAGTTTCGCTCAGCTGCCGAGTTTTATTTTGGACCCTCCAACTGCCACCCGTGATCCCATCGCTTTACTCGTTTTGAGCCATCCCCCAGTTGGCACGCTTCCCAGCTTTGGTGGGGGGATGGGTCTCATTGTCCATTCCTTTTTCTTATTATTTCTGTCCTCGATCATTTGCTCACATTCTTCGTCAAACCATGGGTTCTTTTTTCGTTTCTTTCTTTTTCCACAAACTTCTGTTGCTGAGTCCATTGTAGATTTCTTAAAGTCTTCCCAATATTTGTCCAAGTCTTGTGTTTCTTCATTTCGGTCGTTCATATCATTTAGTGCTTGAAATCGATTTGTTAGAGATATTTGAAAGTTTTTGTTTACTTCTTTATCTCTAAGCTTTTCGACTGCTAGTACATCCATCTTAACGCTCTTTGTTTTCGCTTCTAACGATATTCTTTGCATTATTTTCACCAGCACAAGATGGTGATCAGACCCACAATCAGCTTCTCTGACACTTCTAATATTAGTGATACTGCTTTTATTTCGGTTGTCTACTAGGACATGATCGATTTATACAATAAGTCTTAGTCTAAGTAATACAATGCATACAGGGATCAAATCAAGTCATTTACATAAAAAGTCTCTGATGCTATAGTATTCACCCTGTATCAAGAATGCTTTTAAGGTTTTATTGAGAAGTTTGGTAATGTAGAATGTCTAAATAGTCATATTTTGAAGGGAGTAAGAGTGTATTTTATATAATTCAGAGTTAGTAAACAGATGAAAATTTCTTTTTAAAAATGTGACTTATTCTAAAATATAGATCGATGAGAATGTTAACAAATTGTTCATGCGGAAGATGTTTCTACAGGATTCCCTAGCAGAGAGGCCACATATGATGCTTAAGGCTTTCTTTTGTAATCTAAAAATGTGTAGATTACTTAAACTTTGAGCTTTCCAGATTGCCACCGCATAAGACAAGTGGGGTTATACACACCCATAGTACGCTGATAGCAGGACCCGCCTATCTGTAAAGCAAGCTAGTCTTCATAGAATGAATAGCCCCTTGCTAATTCTGCTAGACACCAAGGCAATGTGGCTTGAGAAAACAAGCTTGCTGTCAATTACCAACCCTAGGAATCCAACCTCTGAAATCGGAGCTATCTCTGAATCACCTATAATGAAATTGTGATCTAGGTTAGAGTCAAAAGAACAGATGTGGAATCTAGTCAGACGTGTGGGACGCCAGTAAGAATTGGTTTCCGTTCTGACTGACTTCTCATGAATCCAAAATTATCCAAATATGGAATCTTCACAATCTGATGGCGACCCACAAGAAAAGAATGGAGCTGGTCGAGGGCAACAACCCTAATGCCCGTGTTCTCCAGTTTTCCCAGAAGAAGTTTATGATTGACCAAGTCAAAAGCTCGACTCAGATCGAAGAAAAGTCCAATAGTATGCTTTCTACTGTCCGAATTCGTGACAACTTGTGATATAAAGTTGTACATGACATCAACAGTTGACAGGCCAGGTCTGAAACCAAACTGTGCTGGAATTAAAATCTTATTTGTTGACAAATAGGGCAGAAGACGGTTGAGCATGAGTTTCTCCAACACTTCAGAGAAGGATGACAAGATGGAAATAGGTCTATGGTTTACACAGTCAGTTTGATCACCAATTTTATGAATAAGTGTTATAATTGCCTGTTTTAAAGAAGAGGGGAAAACCAGAGGTGAACGAAGAATTAACTAAGTGAGTCAGGGGAGAAGCAAATTCTTTTGCGCATTTTTTCAACAGATTTCATGACACTCCATCAACACCTGTCCATAGCTAAAAGACAAGATGCTATTACTTTTACTACTTCCTCCTCTGTAGCAGGCGATATAAAGAAAGAAGGAGTCACACGATTTGTAGTAATGGAAGGTGGCGTAGATTTATTCATACCTAATCGGTTGCCAATATCGGTAAAGAAAGTGTTGAAAAAGTTGGCAACCATGTGTGGATTGATGATCGATTTGTTAAGTAATTAATTAATAATATAGTAATGTGGTTCGTAATTATATAGGCACTGTATTATTACTAACTATGCCTACTAATAAAATAAATGTGCACTTTAACGCAAGACATGGTATAAGTTATCATGCTTCTAAGTAGACCGGAAGTAGCAATTGTATTTTCTACTAAGTGGGATAGCCTTAATTTTTATCATGGTTAGTAAAACTCTAAGAAGCAAAGATCATGCATTTGGAATTAACTAATAGACAATTTATACATAGAAGTAAATGAATAATAATCAAAGTCTATTTAATATTTTACCAGCTGTCTGAATGACTCAATACCTTATTTTGTAAATAATACAATATACAAAAATGGAGTTAGAATATCGGGCACTAGTGTTGATACCATGGCCAGAAATTGATAAAATGAAAGAGTAAGAAGCATATGTCCTGCCTCATTTATTAAATTAAATCTACAAAAAATACTATGAAATTGTTAATATGGAAAAAGGCGTGATAAATTTTTAAATGTTAAACTATAATACTTTATTGGCACAGTTTAAAACTTATTTCTACTTACTTTGAAGCAATTCCAAGAGGAACTGTTCTGTTTACTGGTGGTTTCTTGACAAGGTTTCGGCCTCGCTCCAGAATGTCATCCAAGAGATCTTCAAGTTCACTGTCGTCAGACTCCAACAGTGAAGGTAGGGGGAAATTTGAGTTGATCTTAATTTTAATTGACGGTGTGCCTACATCAAACACACAAAGAAAGATAAAAGGTATTCATGTTTATTTGGAAAACTATTATATTTTTATAATCACATACTCAATCCTAATATTTGAGATTAAAAAAATCCATTATTCTGTTACAGTTGCTAATGATAAATGAGTCCAGTAATTTCATAAAAGTTCCAGAAATCATTACCTCATGTTAAAGAGATTTTAATATCAGGTAAATGTCATGAGAGAAGAGTATGACATTTGATATTTTGACAGTCCGTATACTTCCGATACCTTCCATGGTTGCGTGATGTTGTACGTAGCAGACTGTGCGTTCAGCCTGTACTGTACTCTGAATACTTTCGTAACTAGGTATTGTCACTCCATACCAATTCAGCAAGACATAAATTGTTACAATACATAGCTTTTTTTAAGTTATGTTAAATATTCAACTATTCACAGAGAATATCCAGACAAATTTCTTTATACAATCTTCTTTTTTTCATCAAATTGTGTTTACCATACACATTCCTTACACTGTAGTTGGACATTTTGATATTTCGACACTCGAGTAGTCCACAAATTGTCAAACTATTGAGGTTTTACTGTACTAAAAAGGATACATATTTACTCTTTTTAAAACTGGGTTACAACACTAAATTTTAATGTCTTTTCACAAACCACACTTTGTTTTCATGTTTACCCTCTAAAAGTAATTGCACTGAATAGTTTAGAGCAAAAACAATAATTTAGTTGTTTATGAACTCAACATTTTCCATAAACTTCCAGGAGAAAGGAAACATCAGTTCAGTTTTCAAGAAGCAATGGCTTATTATGCTGTATCAGTTCACTTATGGATTTGGTTTTGGATTGTTTCTTATAAATTAAATGTTGTTGTCTAAATATTACTACGTTGTATAAATGTATACAAGAACCTCTACTTACCGTCTATTTTTATGTGTCTTACTTGTCAGTTTTTGTTGTTTTTTTTAATTGTGATTTATTCTAAGCTTATCCTTTACATATATAATTACTTTCAAGTATACAAAATGTTCTTTTATATTGTTAAGATTAAGAACTATTCAGCTCTTTTTTTGCGCGTTTCAAATAGATGCTAAAATTAGTAACAGATTTGTCTCTATAGAGAAATATTCCAAAACTATAAAACTATTCAGTTGACTTATGTTTAAATTATTTTGTTTCAAGTTGCCAATTGAATACACTACTGCATATTATTATTTTTAGACACCTTCATGAATGAATGTTTTATTTCCATTTTGATACACGTTCCAATCATTTCCAATTTATATTCATCCAAACAATATGTAAATATAATCCATAAAATAAAATAAATGAAACAATTATAAAGAAATCTTGTGATAGAAAATAAACCTACATGGGCATTAAAGCATGTGCGTAGGCTCAGTTGTGCATCAGTAATAATTTGCATTAACACAAAAATTGGTTAAATAAATAATTAAAACCAAATTTTGGAAGAAACTTTGCTAGTAATTATTTGAATGAAATAGAAAACAAAACAAAAATAAATAAAATAATTAATAATAACTATGAGCTTGATACATCAGACAATCAAGGAGAAAAAAGCTGAACGTTATTTTAAATAGGCCTACATTTGGCTTGAAAAAATGCTGTGGTGTAATTGTGGCCACTGAATGGGTCTAATTTATATACATGTATGTTACAAGAGTTTTAATAAAGAATTTACAAATTCTTAAGACTGAAATTTCTTGACAGAGTGCCTCACTCTGTAGCCTAGGAAAGCTACTAGTAATGGTTAGTAATTCTCTTTTAAGCTACTAATAATGATTAGAGCACAGAAAAACTCACAGCTCCCCAAACAATAATACTGAAGGAAAGAAGTGATTGTATATAAATATAATAAGCTAATTTGATTTCAGACTTGTCTGAGATCTCATTAATGTGCCTAAGAGCAAAGAAATATTTACGAATTTTTCTTTGTTACTAATTCAAGATGCTGAGACCAACTCAATTGAGCATCAAATATTTGCCTAAATATTTATAAGATACTAATTTTTCAATGGACTCACAAGAACATGTATTGCTGAAAATATCACCGCTATTAATTATGAATTCCAAGATGGTATTTATAACTAGTTCTTAAAAAAATAGGTATAAATTTAGTTTTTAATATATGAACCCTTTCCATCTCAGATATTTTTTTAAAAGTTGTTCCAACAAAACCCAGGTATTTTCATATTTGACATACACATAAAGCTCAGACTCTTTTGGTCGATTTTGTCGTATTTTACTAAAAAAATTATAAAAATTCTATTTATGAAGCAAATTTATTATTGTGAGTTTCATTAGTTTCCCAAAGCGATTACCTGTAAAATAAAATATAAAAGGACTTAACAAAACGTACAAATTTTTTTGTATTTATATATATTTACAACAAAATATTTTGAAAAATTTGTTAAGTTTGTTGCACTGTAAATGGCATTAAAAAAATCACTGAGCAGAGCCAATAAAACTATTTAAAATACCATTTAGTTATCTTCAAAGAAATTAATATTTCACAATGCTATGTCTAAAATTTAAAAAAGTTATGGCTCTTTTTAAAAAAACAGGCAAGTTCAAGTTTTTATCCTACGCATAACAACTAAGCCATATACGTGGTCTGATTCATCACTCAAATCAAATCATGTTTATTGCCATAAAACTGTAACAAGTATTGACAACGTCAGATTGCTGTCAGAAGGCCAAGTCAAAAGTACAAGAGTTTGAGTGTACTTATCTAAAATATCTTATGTTAAAATAAATATAACAATCAGTAAAACATTAAAAATAAAAGAAGAAGAAAAAGAACAGATTAAAATAAGTCTGAGGAGGTTTGTGCCCCTGAAATTAGTTTAGTTTCCCATTTAACTAAAACCTGAAACTCACAAAACAGGATGGTGTAGGCCTATTTGATTAAAGAGGTTAATATAAATAATTAACAAAAAATGTAACAATCAATAAGCCAACATAACATAACAAACTTAAACACCAAATTAAAAACAATATTTTAACTAAGAAAATACAAACTTAAAAATTTTAGTAAAATTCAAACTTAAAAAATATATATATAATAATAATAATGTAAACATAATAAAATTGAACTTAAGACAAAACAACTAAATGTAACAATTTAAAATTCTACGTTTGAATCAAAAAATTCCTGTAGTTAATAGAATGGAGATACGAGGACCCAACTGTAAAATTTTAGTTTGAATAGTTTCTCTGAATATCTGTGAATAATATGTTCAAGCTTATTGTAAATCTTTAATGAAATAACTATGTGGCTGTTCATTGATTTACTAAGCCTATAAAAGTTAATATAGTTGTTTTGTCTGTATTACGGGTATTATAACTGTGAACATTGCTAGTAATATTTAATAAATGTGGGTTTTTATTATATATAAAGTGAGATCATAAAAATAAAGATTAATTACAGTTTGAATTTCCTTGTTAACAAATAGAGGTTTACAATAATCTCGGATACCAGCTTTTGAGATTACTCTGACAGCTTTTTTTTATAACATTAAAATAATTTTTATTTTACTGCGATTTCCCCATAAGATCAGGCCATATCTCAGTAGTGACTGAAAATATGCAAAATAAGTGGTACGTACATAATTTTCAGAAATACAAAGGGGTAACCGTCGTAAAAGGTAAATGACTCTAGATAATTTGGTTGAAATGTAATCAATGTGTGGTCCCCAAGTTAAACGATGATCAAAATATACCCCTAAGAACTTTATAGAAACTACCGAGTCATTATCAAATTTATTGTTGTAATCCAATCTTAAGCTAAATATTATGTTTTGTGTTTTTGGCTCATTCAAGAGGAAACCATTTGATTTAAACCAAAATGAAGCTTCTCTCATTGTATTTTCAGATAAGATTTTTAGATAGTCTAAACTGTCGCCAATATTAAAGAAGGTAATATCATCTGCATATAAAATACTGGTAGCATTCACTGAACTAGGGAGATCATTTATAGATAATAAGAAAAGTAAAGGACCCAACACTGAGCCTTGTGGGACTCCACACCTAACGTTAGCTTCCTGTGACCACCTTTCACCAGTGCAAACCTTCTGACTTCGACCAGTAAGATAAGATTTCAAAAAGTCCTGAGAAGTTCCACGAAAGCCGTAGTAGTCTAACTTTAACAGGATGTCATCATGGTCAATGCAATCGAAAGCCTTGCTCAGGTCACAAAATGTGGCCTGGGCAAAGACTTTGTTTTCAAAGGTTGTAAGAATTTCACGAACTAGTTTATCCATAGAATCTGTGGTCGATTTCCCTTTTCTAAATCCATATTGAGACATGTTTAAAAGGCTATTTTTTTCAAGAAACTGTGAAATTTGATCATAAACAAGAACTTCAATTAATTTTGAAAGAACCGGGGCTACTGAAATCGGACGGTAACTATCCGGCTTATTCCTTGGACCTTTCTTATAAATTAATGGGGTCATTATTAATCCCACATAAAGACACATTATATAGCCTGTCAGTGAGATAATTACGAAACCACACCAAGGCGTTACCACGAATTCCAATAAGTTTGAGATTAGTCAACAACTTACTTCTGTCAACTGAGTCAAATGCTTTGGATAAGTCTAGAAATATTAGCATTGAACGTTTCCCATTAGAAATACAAATTTTTAAATCTTTGCCAATATTAAGCAACACATTATCTATGGTTTTATCACATCTGAATCCACATTGACACTCTACTAATATTTTATTTTGATATAGGTAAGAATTAAGTTGCTCCTTCACTATACGTTCCAAGATCTTAAGAGAAGACGCTTAACAGTGATATGGGGCAGAAATTATTTTATCTGTGTAATTATTTGCTTTATTTAATGGAAAAACTTTGGCTAACTTGAAACTATTAGGAAACTTGCCAGACGAAATGCTTATAAATTAACCAGACATGGTAAAGGACAGGCTAGTATGAAAAGATATTGTTTGAGTGTCAGCAAAAATGTTATCGTAACCAGGTTCGGACCCTCCCCTGAGTGCAGTGACATGTTAAGTTCAGTCACAAGTGCGGATACAAAGTCGTTAATCACTGGTTCCCTCCAGAGTCAATACTACTTGCTAAATTTTGTCCCACTTTAACAAAAAAATTAGTTAAACTCGTAGGAAAATTTCTTGATAATAGTAGGAATTAATTTTCAAACTGTGGGCAAACCAATAATTCATTAATAATCTTCCAAAATAGTTTTGGTTTGTTATTAGCCTGATGGATTATTATTATTATTAGCCTGAACTATACGTTGTCTATAATATTCTTATTTGGCGTGTTTAATTGATCTACTCAAATTTTGCCTTAAATTAATGCTTGAATGAAAATAAAATTGGCCTCAAAAGGAGAAATTATTTTATTGTTTGACTGTGGGCAAATTTAGTATTTTTTTAAGGCACAGGAAGGGTAAGTAAGTGAACTGGAGATAAAGTATGCTGACTGCCTTTTATGGTGATCTGTATATCATGGCAGTAACTTACCCGATGAAGTGGCCTCCTCGGGTTCGGGCAGCGGGGCAATATCTTCTTCTACACGAGATCCTACAATTTCATCTTCTCTGCTCACATCTTGCTCCGACTCCTCTTCCACAATATTAGGTTCAGGGCTTGATCTCTTGTAGTTTATGCCTCCTTTATTGGAACAATTTTCAAGTTATATATTTACAGATTGTTAAGAAATAAAAAGAGGAAGAGGACATATAGTGCATTTGTTCAACTATATACTTATAATAACAATGAAAAGCACACTTTCCTTAGAATCTTTGTATATCTATCTAATTAAGAAAGCAGTGATAGTTGAGACAAATATGAATTTAGAGATCAATCAATATCAAATACCCAACAGTGTAGCTAGTGGTATAACCCAACTACTTGGGGGCTAAGTATTGAGGAAATGTAGGCAATAGGTTTTTCAAGATCCTCTAATACTGGCACATCTTCCACTCAATGGAACTGACATTACTCTGAAAAAGTTTACGGTGCTTTTGTTGGCCAGGGTTTAGATGATATCCAATGAGGAGAACAGAGTGTCAGATATGTTAGTCAGCTACAAATCAGACCAATACTAGATGGTTCAGATTCCTTGATAAGCTGTGAGTTAACTGACTATAGAATTTTTAATAAATGAGCCTTTCTAATGATCAGTTGAACTATAATCGTTCATTTAGACTCAACACATCATTAACAATACTTATTCGCTTATATCTCTAGTATCATACAATTAAATAGTATTACTATTTTGTGCTTCTGATCCAAAACCTAATAGCGACATTTAGAACCCTGGAAACTACCCCACCAGTGTAGCTGGGTTATCCGTGACAACAAACAAATTAATTCTTTGGCGATTGACGTTTGTCATTGTAAAGGAAAAAAAGCGTCATAATCATTATAATAGGATGGAAAAATAAATAAAAATAATTATTCTGATTTGCTTTCCTCTATTTAGCTGGTCAGAACTATTCAGCTTTTATATGCACATTGTTATGTTTTGTTCCTTTATTTAAGAAGTTTTATTTCCATAACAATAGGCCTAGTTAAAAATATAACATCAAAATAATTCTTAGTAAGTTTAAAATAAAAATGTTTATATATGGATAAAATACATGTCTTGGTTTATATGAAGATGAAATTATTCAAAATTGTTGTTGAAAAACAGAATTTGTAAAAATACCTTCCAGCATGTCTTGGAGCAAACAGGTAATGGCATGGCAGGCCCAGGGAGAGCGCCTGGGATCTTCCGAAACAGCGAGCCTTACCAGGTGTGCCAACTGTTCCTCTGTCATCACCTCACCTAAGAGAAGACAAGGTCGGCTCCAGAGAGCAACTCGTGCCAATACCTGTTTCGATAAATAAAAACGGTTTTAATGTGTTACTTTCTTACCTATTATTAATTTACTAAAACATAGTACTACTTGTTAATTTCTGCTTTACCTCTAAGATCTTAGGTATATGACTTGGTAGATAATTCAACAGTATCATAAGGTGGGGAAATCCTTGAAATTAATTTTCATTTTTAAAAGTACTTTACTACTATTACACTGAATAATGTAAGGAATACTGAAGTGAGCTCCAATTAAATGTCAGAGGTGCAAGACATAAACTGAAAGATAACAGTTGAGGCAGGTTAAAACAAAATCGAGAATAATACTGGGCAATGGGGAAGAGTATTAGTGAACAGACTGAGAGAAAGAGGTGAACTGAAAAAGCTCTATTTTCTTAAGGAAAATAAAAAGAAGAAAATAGAGAGGAGGTCACCTTTGGGAAGAGATTGAGAGGAGTGTGTGGAACAACTGTGTAAGATGGCGAGGCAATGTCATATCATAGACCCTCACAATGTGTGAAACAAGACCAGTTCACTTACTTTATTCAAAAAGTGAGGTACCGAATGTCAGCTAGGTTGGGGATTCAAACCTTAGAAATTGAGAGTTCAAAGCCTTAGTCACTGAGCCTCCATACCAGCAATTAGGGTCGGTAAAGTAATTCAACACAGTAATTACTATGGGGGGGGGGAGGCTCTACCATAAACAAAATATTGTCTTCAAAACATAAATTACTTTTAGATGTATTTTTATTCTCAATCAAGATCTTTCTGTGATACTTACAAGTAATGTAATATGAATTTGCTATATATCGTATATTATACCTTGCACGTGAGCAGAAAGGTGTCGAGGTTACAAGTGAAGTCCATATGCAAGAGCAGGGCTATGAGGGCTCGCGCCACAGGTAGGCAGTGGGCTCTCGGGAGGCACAGCATGTTGTTGTCCCCTAGAGACGTGGAACCGCGATAAGGCTTGCTACTGCTCGACGCCGCTTCTGATACTCGTTGACCTTCCACTGCCTCTTTGCTGGACTGGAATACACCACAGAAAGATAAAACTTCAGAAAAAAGGTTGTGATTTAATTATAACAGTCAGTTAATCTTAACATGTTGGGTTATTTCATTCAATTGTTATTAAAATAACAATGAATCCTGAAATTCCCTTATATAATTTTAGCATAATTAGGAAGTAATTATATTATAGAAAATTGCAGCCTTCTTCAGTAAAACTGGAAGAAAACACTTGGGGGTGTGCAATGCAGCCCATTTCTTTTTTTCCCTGCGTAGTGCAGAAATATAAGATTAGTGAATTTTAGGTCTTAAAACCGATCCATTAATACATTATGTTCCAGTAACGATAATAACTTCTGATTCACTTATCAGACTATTAAAATAAATAGAATTTAATATAAATGTATCGATCACAAAAATTTCAGCAGAGTAATATACATACGAAATTAAAAATTTACTTTTTTATAAAAGTAGGATGGTCAATTTAAAATAGTATAAGGAGTGTAAGGCTTAACTCTTTGTAGGCCACTGCCAGTATTTAAGATATGTGAGTTTGACAGCTGAGGAGAGCCTCCTCTCATAACTAGGATATCATCACTGGTTTTCCTGGTAGAAGTAAAAAACTATTGTTTAAAGATTTACTTAAACAAGCACTTATGTCAGTTCCACTGTCAGTCTGTAGGTTACCATATAGCCCATTTTTTTCACTGAAACCACTAGCACCATGTGATGAATCAGCAGTTGGAGAGCATTGGTAACATATCTTGTGTTGTGGAGAGTAGCCTCATTAAACGCAGTAGTGACGGTGGCCACTGTTTCATCTGTGGTAGGATTAAAATGGTGGAGGTCGAGGTTGTTGACTCAGGGATTGTTTTGTTTTTCTCATTTTGAAATTCAACTCTTTAGAAACTCTGAGTGGGAGAGACCTCTCCGTAAAACCCTGTGGGATTCCTAGTTGTATGAGATGATACACACTTTAAATGTTGCAGTGCACTGGAAATAAACAATGTATTTTGCTAAATGTTCCAGTTCAATTAGGACTCTCACACAACTCTAGGTGTCCGTTTTGGGTGGTTATCAGTGTCTGGATGTTGTGTAGGGAAGAGAAATGAGTATCTTGACTTGTTAGCAAGCTGTAAATCAGACCAATAGTACACAAGGTTTGGTATCCACGTAAACTTGTAGGTCCCCTAGTTGCCCAAGCTATCGGGCTATTAATA
Organism: Stictocephala bisonia; assembly: GCA_035578905.1. Classification (NCBI taxonomy): domain Eukaryota; kingdom Metazoa; phylum Arthropoda; class Insecta; order Hemiptera; family Membracidae; genus Stictocephala; species Stictocephala bisonia. The sequence continues at coordinate 1,448,345 of JAQJVL010000044.1, read as the reverse complement.
AATGGCTCTTTCTAAGAAACATTTGACCTTATTTTGTAACAATCACTACACTCGTTACATCTACACTCATCGTATTTGTTTGCCTCTCATATTCGACCTTATCTCTATCATCGGCGTCTTATTAATGAGTATATAACTGTATTAAATGTTATTGCTACTTATAAACACAAACAAATTAAAATGTGTTATCTTTGTACTTGCTTTTATGTTTTACAATTAGAAACAAACTAAACCAACAAAAGAACCAAACATCAGTTAAATAAAAAATTATTTGTCACAAATAGCAAACATATATTGTAGCACAGAAGTATGGCACTACACAGATTCCCCTCTCAAGAGGCTTTTCATATCACTGGTATCACTGTAGGTAGGCTGGAAGTTTTCATTTTTCCCACAGTAAGAAAAAGGATCTTTTGAGCAACTTCGGTGCTTGTAGAGAAGATTTTTCAAAGATTTTTTGGTTGATGAAACAGAATTTTCAAAAAAAGTGTGTTTATGGCAATCTATGCTTATTACTCAAATAAATCCTAGCCTTAAGCAGCCACTGTTACAACTGAATCTAGCCTTAAGCAGCCACTGTTACAACTGAATCTAAAGATGCCGTTGTCAACAGCGTCAAGGTATTATTTACAACATTTCTACTCTCACCTCCTCATCTTCAGAGGTGTCGCTGAGTCTCGTGATTTAATATGGTAAATAACACCTTGACACGACTGTCACCAGAAGTTCTAGATTTTAGTTATAACATTGTTATTGTTTAGATATGTACCTTTGATGTGGAGGCTTGTTGTTTAACAGACTTCTTGAGAAACTGCTCTTGTTGTTTGAGGGCAGTCTCCAGTTTATAAGAGAGTTTGGCTGCTTGGTTGGACAGTGCTGACAGTGCCTGAAATACCAAAATACCACTAATACTCCCTCAGCTTCAATTCTTACAGTAAAGCATAAGTCAATGGTCACACGGCTGATAACATTAGTAGCTGCAGTGCCAGTGGTCGAGCGGCGTTAGGACTTTGTACCTGAGTTACCAGGTTTAACTACTGGCCTTGAATGTTACTTTTTTAAAGTAATATTCACCTTGAACTGTTCTGGTTCTCTCCCTTTCTCTATCTGATAAGTTCCCCGCACTTCCTCTATGAAGAGTGGTTGGAGTAAGATTAAAGAAATCACCCTCTCTTTTTTTAAATAAAAAAGTCGATAATAAGTTGGTAGCAAAGTTGGTTGAAGTCCAGCATCATAAACTTAAGGTTCTCAGTTCTTATCCCAATCTGAATCATAACAAGGTTTGAAAGATCAGCAGATAACACCAGCCGTTCACTTATTATTGGGCTATTAATTAACGACAATTACTAAGGAATAGTTGGCCTTAGTTTTTAACAATGAATACATTCGCCACCAACACTCATCACAGTTATTCAAAATCCATATTCACCCATATCTTGAGGATCGGCCACTTAAGAACAAACAAATAAAAAAAACATTTGTTGAGAAAAGGGAATCACCTCTAGGCTACTATTTATTTGGTTTTCACAATGAATGATTACAGAGTGTGCATGCAATAATAAATAAATACTTAAGTATTTATGTTTGTTCTACTAATTAAACAAGATCTTATGATATAAAATAATTTGAATACACTTGAAATCTCAGTAGAAAGTGTAATTTATCATAACTCATTTTCTAATACTTTCTTTAAAGTGTGGAAAATAATACTATAAAAAGGAACCTTACTTGATATGCACCCTGTAATCTGCGAAGATGTTACAAAACATTACAAGATTGAGCAATGACACGCTCACATTCAATCACTTATCTTTACAGTTATTTTTAATATAAAGGCAAGTTTTAACAAATAATTAAAGTAATCATAGCCAATCAGAAAATTTAGGATAATTGGCTAACATTTTAATTCAATAACTGCACAGTTGTGTTTCAATCTAAGATATACTATATAACATTCAATGTTATGTATTGAGGACAGCTTCAAAGATCTTATATATTTCTTTCTAGGAAGGCAGTCACTTAAAATAAGTCTTAATTGCAATTGCTTTCCTTGTGCTTGCATCACTGCAGTAGAATTTGCCACCTTTGCATTCCAAACAAATTCAATGTTTGTTATAATGTACAGATTATCTAATCAATCGTTTAGCAGTTTTTTACTTCTTTAATCTTAAGTATTTTTTTGGGACGAATTCTATTTAATTTTTCCGTCATTCAACTATAAAGTTGTACTGACAATGACGAATAAGTCTTTTTACTATGCGACACGTCTTATAAACAATCTCGCATATAATTCATACACCTTTACTCTGCATTTGAATATTAAAATTTGCCACTTTTAAGTAGAAAAAAGAATGAGTATAAGCTTTTAGCAAGAAGGCAGTGGATCTTATTAAAAATTATAAAAATGGTATACTGGCATGAGAACATTATCCTACTGACAATTGATAGAAAGGGTTAAAAGGGTTGAGTTTAATATTTATTATTTTTGTTTATCAATTACTTTGGGCAGTAATTATAGTTTTTGAGTCCAATCAGGAGCCATCAGGTTTCTGTCAAATTGGTAACTTCTCATATTTTATTTTTCTAAATTAGCTAACCATTAAAGTATCATCCAAAGACCTATTTTATATTAGTTTCTGGATATTTGTAGTTTTTATGTTTTTCATAAGTGCAATACAACTGAATGCAAAAAAGTACAACTTTATTACATTATATAAGTACAAAAATTAACATAATTGATGTTGGTAACCACGTTTACCTTTATCAGACTAAAGGGATTCACAAAAGGATCATGTGTGATGTTCACTTGTATTGCATCCCCACCAACATATATTATGCTAACCAAGAAACTATTTTTATAAGTATTTAAGTGTATACTCTAATGTTCCGATGTTTATGTATTTTCTCCTTGGCTGAGGGTTTTTTTCATGGGCCAGGATTTATAAACATTACTATGGGAAAATTTGAAAGAATTTTTATTATTTTTATTAATCATCATTAATACCATCTTTTCTTATTTACTATAATTTTTATAGTTTATCTGATTTTAATCTGTTTAAATAATTTAAAAAGTTGATAACTTTAAAGCATGAAATGTATATTGTAACATTGAGTTAGTGAAAGCTGTACTATTCTGCTTATTTCTATGAAAAACAAAATATGTGTGACAGTTGGGTTACACAAAATTGACGGGGCAAGGCAGGGCTGGTATGTGCTGTGCAATCCCTTACACATGAACAACGAGTGCAGATGAAGTCAGTGAGAAGATAACCAGAAGATAAGCATGGTAAGAAGCATCTCTATGGATTTTCTTTAATTCTATGTCTACGTTTTTATTTTTATTTATATTTTTTTTTTTTGTACTTCAAATTAGTATATTTATTTTATTTGGCTGAACCTAACTGATGAAGAGGGTTACTGTAGGGGTAAGGAAAACAGCAAAATTCATTTTGTATTTGTTTAGATATCTTAATACGTAACTACGAATTGTAAACGCTACCACACATCCTTTTGACATGACAGCACGAGATTGCTATTAACCCTTTCCAGGCGTTTGAGGAAATAATCCACCAAGATTATTATGCTCTGCGGGCGGAATGACTAGATTATCTGCATATTGTTTTTAGCGGTCCGGACGAATGATGGACCTTTCCAAAAACTAAATATGAACAGAAAAGGTAAGCTAATTTTGTTCAATTCAGCTTACCTTCCTAATTAGCTTACAAACTAATTAGGTAGCTCATTAATTTTACAAACCTGCCATACACTACTGAGCGCTGAGCCATAACATTCCTTTGATGCGTCGGGGAAAAACCGACAACTGTGTGGCAGATCTGCCCGCCCAGATGCTTGGTTCAGGGCTCGGATCTACCACACACTACCTTAACATGTCAAAATCTGTTACGATTCAGCGCTCGTCTCAGTAGTGTGTGACAGGCTTTAATGGAAGACTGGCCAGGCACTTGCCCTATTGTGAAAAACTATATTTTAACTCTTTGAGTGTTGGTCCTAAATACGGAAACCATTTGAAGAGTGCTGGCATTTTTTTGTACTTTTTAAAAATTCACTGATTTAAAACCATTAAACACAGAAAAGTTTTACTTATATGTCTAGATTCTAGATTTCTTCTTTTTATATAGAATGTATATGTTTGACTGACGTGAGCAAAGTTGTTTACTTGTTTGGCTTATCTATTCCATTCCTTCTCCCCACTGTAAGATTTTTCATGCCCTGCATCCATCCCCCATTCTCATGCCTGCTCACTGCCACGCTTCTTGCTTTTATCATCATTTCAGCAGTTTTCCATTGTGTCTGGTGAATCTACTAATGAAAGATGGCTGCACGTGATAATCCTCACTTTTTAGAGATTATAATTGAATGGCTAAATACGTCTTTTTCAGAGCAAGATACCAATAATGTACCAATGTATAACACCTTTAGTTAGCAAAATTATGTATATAAGATGTTCACTTTCATGATCTGTCAACAAATATAACAACTATTATTTAATTCCGCCCAGAATATAAACTGGGTTCAGCCCGGGAAGGGTTAAAATAGTAACTTATATTTGAATTAGAATTGGCAGAGTGTAATTTAGTAATTTATTTAATAAACTTAAAGCTCATTTTATAAGGGATTATTCTACCAGTTCGCTTGGCCCATTTTTTTGCCTGAACCGACCAACCAGTGATCTAAAAGGGCCATACATAACACATTGTCTTCCCCAAATATGTGCAACCACGACTTCACAAAAAATATAAAGCATTGTATTAAGGAAATTAGTGCACTACTTATATGTATATATCGGCTATGTGTACCTTGGTCTTAAGCAACTGGGGCAGGCCACTGACCTGAGTGGACGCCTGGAAAGCCTTCTTGGCCACCTCAAGGTCCTCCAGTTGCTGCTTGTGATGCATTAGTTTCTTCTGTAACTTGCGTCGATAGCCACGCGTCGCGTTACACCGGCCTACTGCATTCATACGGCGCTGCATCGACAACTCTCCTTGAAGGAAGTCCCAGCGGCCGCCCACGCCTGTAACATTAATTACATAACTTTGTTAAATTGTAATTTTTAAGTTCAAAACCAACCAATTATAAAAAAATAAAATATTAATAATAAGTAAATTTGTTTTTGATTCCTATTATGTTGTTTTTTCATTTAAAACACCAATATTTATTGTGCCTGTACAATGTTGAAACTAAACTAATAAATTTCAAGACCAACTCAAATATCCTCTAATGATTCTCTCAGATAACACAAGGAGGATATTATATGACTTAAAATAAAGCCTCATCTATCCGAATGTTGATCATCAAGGCAGGCCTATATAAAATAAACATAACATAACAGCAAATCGAACCACAACAAATATTAAACAAATCTTGATGGTCAAATATTTGTTAGCATTTTGGTTAAACAAATCAAACCCCATCTTCATTTTTATAACAAAAAGTCAGTGGTATACAATCAATACAGAGAGGCATGATGAAAGAGTGAATAAACGTAACTAAACTGGGGGAGACGACATAATCGTCAATGCTGAATAGGATATTAGGAGTGGTAAGAATGGGGACGAAGATCTGGATTGTATTTCGCACACACGTATTTGTGTACATACATAGAGAGGACAAGTGTTTTATCTATTTATTGCAATATGCAAGACAAAACACCAATAATTATTATCAACTTAGTACAGTTTGTTGTCAATATAAAAACTGAACATATAACATAAACAAACATATTGTATGTAAATAAGTATGGCACATAAATAAGAAATGAAATGAAAAATGTCTTTATTAAAGGGGTGAAGTAAGGACTGTAAACTGCTGTCTAACACTTAACCACATAAACAAAATAGTACATATACAATGACACGTTTAAGAAAAATAAGATCAGCTTAAATTAATTTATATCTTTGCATACCAAAAAATAATAACAGTAGCAACAAATATAAATAAATAAACGTATTGACTTAACACAAATAAAAAAGAACTATATATAATTTAAACGATTCATCAGATCATTACCTTTATTTGTATTAAAAACAATAATTAAAATTTAAATGTTAAAACCGAAGCTGTAGAAAGAAGGAATTTTCTTATTCAAGTTCGACGGTCTATTGTCTTAGCTTTGAGCAGTAGAATGTTGCAGTAATTTAAAACTAGAATATTATAATGAATAAATGTTAACTATATTAATATCGCAATTAAAATAAAGCACTAATGAAAGATAAAAATTAATCTCAGGTAAGTAGTTATGTTTTATACTTTTCTTGACTACCCAGAAGCCTAGCACTTTTATGTCCAATGTTCAAGGGTTCATATTCCACGAGGTGCTCCAACATTTAATATTATAATTTAAATTAATGGCCAAATGTTTTAAAGTTTAGTTAATATTGAACTGGCATTGAAACTAGCAGCTTACTGGTAAATAAGCTATTGGTAATGTAAAATGCGAGAGTATAAATTTAACTTATATATGCTCTCAAAAATAGCTTAACGTTGAGCTATAGGTTATTAGCAATTGACTATAGGTTATTGTCAAAAAGATTGTTGCAAATAGCCTTCAAAACAGCAGCCAGTTATAGATTAATTTCATGTTGTTAATTAATATTTCCAATGGATTAGGAATTTCCGGAAATATTAAACTATAATGTAGCCAACTCTAAGTCCTTTAGTTGCCCTAGTTTTGGGATATTATTAAATGGTTATTTCTAACCAACAGTCAATCATAGTAGCAATAGATACAATCTTTATTGATATATTTATATTGAAATATATATCATAATGCTGGTAATACATTTTACTATCCATATCTAGACAATTGACATTTTTGTTTTAATTAACTTTAAAAACATACAGGGTTTGGTGAAATTCTAAAATGTATTTATTATTTTTCTAAATATTTAAAGAAACGTAATAAAACTTAGTAATTATTTGCATGTCCATATAACAAACGTTTAGACATATTTTTCTTGATTTGCGCATAGCTAAGAGATGGACCAACAAGCGAGTCTTAAAAATGTAAACGTAAGCTTACCTCGAATTATACCTCATTTTAAAAGTGTTTGTTTGTATAACACATAAACGCAAAATTGAGGTCTAAGGGATTGCCCAGTCCGAAAAAATAGCCACTTAAAGTATTTAATGTCTGGGTTGGGAAAAGTCTGGAATATATTTATTGATTAAAAACTATTTTAAAAAATGTAATGAAATTTTGTAGTTATTTACATGTGCCTGTAACAACAATTTAGGCATATTTTATTTATTTTTTTGCATAACCAGGGGATGGCCCAACAAGGAAGTTTAAAATAAATGTAAGCTTACCTTGAGTTATACCTCATTTTAGACTAAAATAGGTGTACTTTACCTTCACGTCAAACAGTTCACAGTGTGTGAGTTGAGAATACCAACTACATGTTTCGCCGTGAATACGGCATCTTCAGGTTGTAGAACATAAAAAATAAATAAGTCCCAGTGGGATGCGTCACAAATTAATTAAAAAACACAGTTTACACATAAAGACATCGAACATTAAAACTTTTGGTAGGCCTACCACACATATTTCACGGTCCACGGCGCGATCGGAAGCAGACTGGAAACAATTCGATTAGGTTACTCCTCCCACCACTCTTCTGTTATCAGTAGGGCAATGGTCGATTTGTCCAGGTCCACTGTTTAGAGACATTATTGTGTTGAAAATAGAATGAGACCTAAATTTTAGTTTTTCATTAAGTACGGAATCTTTTGTATCGTTATTACTAAAACTTTTATAAATTTCGAATTGTTCCAGGGAGTCTAATTTGCTTCCCTTAATAAAGTTAATAATAGGTGAAGTGTACCTCAGGTTATAAACAGAAGCTACCAAGTTTAATCATGTTCCTGCACATGTTAATCACGATGGACTAAATACAGTTCAATTTAAAATAATTCCGTTAGATACGATTATCTATTTCATCATTCTTGTATGTTAATGTTACTTCTAAGATTCCTTGTCCCCGTTACCTCTGACTAAAAACGTTCTTACGCTTATCTTTATATAACAGTAAGGCGAGTTGTTTTTAAAAAAGGAACATGAATGTTCACACAATTTTTAAATTTTCATAAAGGAATACATTTTTATGGGAGAGCAGGTAAAGCCATAAAATTAGGTCATAAGTTGTTGCTGTTATCAAGATAAAACAATACTGAGTAAAGTTCTGAGCCTCTATAAAACAAATTGACAAGTTTTTCAGGTATTAACATTTGGAGATATGTATATAATAACATACATATTATATAACCTCCCCTTTAGGGGAACCGAGCCTCAGGTAAAGGGCAGGTCACAGGTGGTGGATAGTGAATGTTCCACCAGATATGGTGGACAGCTGCGAATAAGGAGTAACCCGAATAAGCAGTCCCAGACCGAGGCGGCAGCACCGGAGGGCGTGGGAGGGTGATCTGTGGCGGGGTCACACTCAGCAAGTCCACATGAGCCCGATGATAGTGCTGTGTCATGGCGAGGAAGTGCCGCCATCAAATAAGCACTGCCCGTACTGCCTTGTACGATAGGGTTTGGGTACCCGAAGGCTAGGAGAAGGTCACTCTGATGTAACACCGAGGCCAGGCCAACGTCTTGAAGCTGCAGTGAAAGCAATTGGCCTAGGAGAAGAAGACTCTGATCACAAACTCCTGGTCCTTCAGGTTGGGGGTTGAGCGTTGGGCTGACAACCCGCCTCGTAAAAACTATCTCGTTACGTATCACCAACAAAATGCATTGAAACAGGACTGGAACTTAAGGAATAAGACCCGGCTTTGCATAAATGAATTGAGATTTGGAACATGGAACGTTCGAAGTTTAGCCATACCAGGTGCAATAGACATTCTGTCAAAGGAGCTAGAAGAAAGAAACATGGATATTGTAGCACTTCAAGAGACAAGATGGCCTTTGGCAGGAAGAGTTAGTACCAAAGATTATGTGATATATTATAGTGGCTGTGATTATAATAGATACTACGGAGGTACCGGTTTTGCGGTTAAAAGAAAGTGGAGCGAAGCAGTGTTATCTTTTAATCCTTGTAATGAAAGACTATGTACAATAAGAATTAGAGGAAGGTTTTCAAACATATCGCTGGTGAGCATTTATGCTCCCACAGAGGATGCTGAAGAAGATGATAAAGACAGATTTTATGAAAATCTGGAAGAAGTTACCAATGACCTTCCTCAGTATGACCTAAGGATGATAATAGGAGATGCAAACGCCAAAATAGGGAAAGAGGAAATATGGACTGCCGTTGCCGGCAAGGAAAGTCTCCACGAAACATCCAACGATAATGGAATCAGACTGTTAAGTTTCAGTGAAGCAAGCAACTTCAAAATAATGAGTACAATGTTCCCCCACAAAAGAATACATAAAGAAACTTGGGTATCACCGAATGGACTCGTAAATAACCAGATTGACCACGTATTAATAGATCAAAGGCATAAAACAAGCATCCTTGATGTACACAGTCTAAGGAGCGCAGAGTGTGGCTCGGACCATAATCTGGTCCTCATAAAAGTTTTTCAAAGAATAGCAGTAGAGAAGAAAAAGGGACAAAGACAAACTGATATTTATGAAATAGATAAATTAAAGATAAAAGAAGTGGCGGATAAATTTAAACTAACTCTTAAGAATAGGTTCCAAGTGCTTACTGACCTAGAAGCTGAAACTGAAACAAGTATAGAAGATAGATGGATTAGTCTGAAAAGTGCTATACAAGAAACAACTATGGAGATATGTGGAAAAAGGAAAAAGAAAAAGAGAAATGTCTGGTTCGACGAAGAATGTGAGGAGAAACTGGAAGAGAGAAAAGATCTAAGGAAAAAATGGCTACAAGAACAATCAGAGGAATCAAATCAGAGGTACAGAAGGTTTCAAAATGAAACAAATAAACTGTTGAGAAAGAAGAAAAGACAGTATATAAATAGTATAATAGGCAAAGCAGAATCTATGCATAGTGAAAACACTAAAATATTTTATAAGACAGTAAAAATGTTTAAGAAAGGATTCCAACCGAACTCCTTTGGGATTAAGCTTGAAGGAAAAGTCATTGTAGAAAAACCTAAAGTTCTAGAAATATGGAGAAAATATTTTGACAATCTATTAAATGTAGAAAACGATTTTACAAACAATAATAGTGACTGTGTATTCCTAAATGTACAACCAAAAGTAAAAGAACCAAGTATGGAGGAAGTAAAAAGAGTAATAAAAGAGATGAAAAGTAACAAAGCACCTGGCGCAGATGGTATCAGTGCCGAAATGATAAAGGCAGGAGGTAAATATTTAATTACGCAAATCCATAAGCTGTTATTACAAATCTGGAAAGAAGAATACGTACCGAAGGAATGGGAAGAAGCAATAATAATACCACTTCATAAGAAAGGCGACAAACAGAACCCAGAAAACTACAGAGGAATATCTCTTTTAAACACTACCTACAAAATCTTCTCCAAAATTGTACTTAGAAGACTAGAAACCTACACCAATGAAATTATAGAAGAACACCAAGCTGGATTCATAAAAAGCAGATCGACCACAGACCAAATTTTCATTCTTAAACAAGCCATTTCAAAATACTGGGAGTTTAACAAACATTTTTTTGGAATTTTTATCGATTTCAGCAAAGCCTATGACAGTTTGTGTAGATAAAAGATATGGGAAAAAATGGAAGGTTTCGGAATACCAAGGAAAATCATAAATTTGGCAAGGCTTAGTGTAAATAACAGCAGATGTAGAGTAAAAGTGGAAAACGACTACACCACAACCTTTGAAGTTAAGAGGGGGCCGGATAGAAGCCGGCCGCCGCGCTCTGACTCTAGCCCGTTTAACATGGGAGAAATGTTTAGTTTCTTAATTACCGCCTAACCGACGGTTATTTGAGAAAAATGAAGAAGTAGCCCGAGTCTACGAGTCATTTACTATTATTAGAGGTAAATAATTTAAACAATAATAATTTATATTTGTTACAAATTGAGTTTTAAGAGAACGTTTTTCCCATTTAAACCTACGAATAATTGACTAATTTGAAATTACTAGTTAAAACGTTATTTACTGTGATAAAAATATAATTTTTGCATCATTAGAATCCTTATTATTTTTAGTACGGGGAGACTTCGATTTAAAAAAAATAATAATTTGTTAGTAGTTATTTTTGGCAATTCTAAAAAATGTTTGCATGTAGATGTTACTCATCGGGCGGTAGAAGTTCAGAGATGTCCTTACAGAGCGCTGCACCTTCGTTTGTAGTCTGCACTCTGGAGTCCTGTCTATTCCACGCCAGGAGTCAGACTGTCATTGATATATTTTAAAACAATGCTTGATTTATATCTTATGTGAATACATTTTTACGTGAACATAATAATTAATTGTGTTTAAATCTAGTACTATAACACACATAATAAAGATTTAGTTCTTTATAGTAAAAATATTTCCTTATGTGCATTTTTTTTATTCAGTAATATAAATGTAATAGTTATATATATATATGAAACATATAGTTTTTTAATGTTGAAAATAGCAAGATCATTATTATTGTATATTATTACAGTATTAGTTTTTTTTAAAAACATTAAAGTAAAAATAAAACAGTGTTAGAAGGTATTTACTTAATTTTCTACCTGTAATGATCGAGGCTGGCGGATTACTATATAACAATTCTTTGTGTTAATATATGTTACATTTGTATCTGACAAACTTATTCTCAAATTATTAACATTTTAAATTAATAATTAGGCCAATATGTCTGTGGTGCTAGGGAAGTTTAAATTAATAATAATGTTACATGTAAAGGAGTATGAGAATGTTTATCTGGAGGTTTATATGTACCGTTGTATAACATAAACTGTGTGAATCCTGTCATCGCAGCAACATATGGCGACAGACTTTCACAGATTTACAACCCATGCCGGATGTACGAAACAAAGCCAAGAGGGTAGCGCGGCGGCATCCAAAAATTCCAGTCACAAGTGTTACTAGCCTTGACCAACTGATCGTGAGCGAGGTTCGATTATGTATTGAAACAGCTTAGACTACGAAACTTGTAATTACTGTCCCTGCAACCAATAAAGATTTGTTATGAGTCTCTTACTGACCCTTTTCTTATAAAACATGTTTCTAATCAAGATATCGTAATTTTAATTATATCAATCGCCAAAGAAGATGGTTTTCTCTAGATTTTTGATTTTTTAATGACTTACTGAGTGATATAGTGATCACAGAAAATAAAAGTCAAGCTATGTACAGTGTGCTCAAACACCGTTCTCTGAAAACAGGAAAACGCGTTACAAAATACGGAAATCGTCAGATTGATGAATTATAGCAGACGAGCCATAAGACGTAAATAAGACATTACTTGATAACACATGAAGACCTTACTAGGCAAACCTATGAAGACCTTACTAGGCAAACACATGAAGACATAACTAGGCAAAACCATGAAGACCTTACTAGGCAAACCCATGAAGACCTTAATATGCAAACACATGAAGACATAACTAGGCAAAACCATGAAGACCTTACTAGGCAAACACATGAAGACCTTACTAGTCAAACACATGAAGACATAACTAGGCAAAACCCTTAAAAAGACCTTACTAGGCAAACCCATGAAGACCTTACTAGGCAAACCTATGAAGACCTTACTAGGCAAACACATTAAGACCTTAATAGGCAAACACATGAAGACCTTAATAGGCAAACACATGAAGACCTTACTAGGCAAACACATGAAGACCTTACTAGGCAAACACATGAAGACATAACTAGGCAAAACCATGAAGACCTTACTAGGCAAACACATGAAGACCTTACTAGGCAAACACATGAAGACCTAACTAGGCAAAACCATGAAGACCTTACTAGGCAAACCCATGAAGACCTTACCAGGCAAACACATGAATGCCTTACTAGGCTCCTTGTATCTTGGTACATTATAATAGGCTAGCATATACATTTATTTATTTTAAAATTGTATTAGGTTATGATTTTATCTATTTATTTATTTTTTATTTATTTATTCATAAGACGCCGATCGTCAAGATATGGGCGAATATGGATTTCGATTGAGTGTGATGAGTGTAGATGAGCGAATGTAGTCATTGTTACAAACTAAGGCCGACTATTCCTTAGAAAGTGTCATTAATTAATAGCCCAATGACAAATGAACAGCCGGTGGTTATCAGCTGATCCTTCTCAAAATGTATTGACTCTGATTGGGATCGAACTGACAATCTTTAGCACATGAAGCTGGGATTGAACCAACTACGCTACCGACCAATTATCCACATTCTAAATTCATAATCTAAATTTATTGTATAATATTATTATTTACTTACTTTTTAGGTGTTCAATATTTAGTTATATTCTCCTTGTATGTACAGTTTACATTTTCTAGAGCCCGAGTATGTTGGTTATATAATGATTTTATTTTTATTGTATTTAGTTAGGTGTTCCATGTCTGAAAACAGGAAATCGTAGCTGTAAAAGTTAGAAAAATATGTTGTGTCAGTTGTATCTGTACTGTTGTCTACTATAACGGTATAACTATTTTACTGGGTTATTTATATTATTATTTTAAACTTAGTTTTGTAATACGTCATTAAATAAGTTGTATTAAGTTTCTTATAATTGTTAATACCTAAGAATTTGTTTAGTCATTAGTATTGTAATAGTAAATGATCGTGTAATGCTATACCTTTTGGTGTATTTGTAGTGTAATGATAGCTAAGGAATGGGTGATATTGTTTAATATAATAAAGAAGTAATTTTAAACTCGTTCCGTTCATTTATAAAGTACATGTTTAGTAGTACAGTCAGGTTTCATAACCAAAGTATAGTGTTATTTAGAGTCATTTTCCTATAGTTTTGTAAGGTTTTATCCGCTGTCAAATTATTTCAATATGAAAATAATTAAGGTCTACAACACCGACAGAACTACAACTAACCATAGGCTTACCACTCAACAGCTAGGACTCAGGCTTGTGACTCTAGAGTGACCTTGACTCAAAAGATAAACAAACTACCACGTATCAAGTATCAACTATCAACCCAACAGGACGGTAACCTTTTCATCTTCCAAGCAGAGTTAGTTCGATATTCCAACGGTAGTGGGAGTTCATTCGTTGGATATAGACACACATTAATTACAAATAAGTACATACGATAATATAACTACACATTACTTTATTGTAGAATGATACAAACGAAATATGACACATTGAGTTTTTAATTATTGCGTACAAAGTATAACCTAAACACATGCGCGATGTAGGCTAAACTTGCCGCTTGTCTGTAGTTGTGAAACGGTGAAATAGCGTGAGAGCTGTGTTGTTTTCTATCTAGTATTCATTTGGAAGTTGGCAATGTAACGCATCTATCGTTTATACTCGTTCAAAATAAAAAAAATATACTAGCTGAATATAATGTAGGATAAAAGTACTTATAAATTAAAAACAGAATAAAATACCGTTAGGGGCCTATATGAGTTTTTGAAAATCGTCAGGTGCACAAGTAAAATAATAAAAAGTTTCATGAAACACGGTAATCTTGTTTTCTCGTGAAAAGTAAACAAAATAAGCGTTTACTGATAAGACATAGACATGGGAATGGATATAATGATCATTTCGAAGTCAGGGTGCAAATCAGTATTACTTAATTTATGTACGTCATTTACAAAAATACTTATATCATTTTATAGATTTAATAACGTAATAGCGACTATAGTGCATATTGATTAAATTATTATATGCTGATGCAACATTTACTCTTATTTTCAAAACAGGTAGTACTAAATGAATGTATGCTATTGCTATTCGCGGGTTAATAATTAATTACAATATCCTTTTTACTTAAGCTTTGTAGAAGTTAGATTGATTACAGTTTGATGTTTGTATTTTTATGAAGACAATATTGTTAATATTATTTGTGTTATAATATTAAATTACTAAAATATTAAAAACGTGTGCAATATTTTAAAAACCTGAGTCCACTAAAAATATAAAAGGTAAAGCTTGTTAAGATTTAATTGCACTAATTTGTCATTCATACAATGACTAATAAGCAATAAGGACTCTTATCATTTTTCAGTTGTAATTGAAAAATGGTTTGATGATATTGAGCTGCATAGTCAATATTTTTGTCACGCCATTTTTGTCATCTTACTATAATATTTAAATTATCAGATACTCTAATTAATTTCGTTTATTTCACATGTGTACCTACTTGAAATTTGTCATTAAATTATTTTTATTTTATTTTCTGTTAGTTTTACATTTAGTCATTCTCTTTTATAAATTGGTTTCATTCGTTTGTGTCAGTTACTTGTAAATATTTTAAATATCACAAATTCTAATTTTGTGTACTACCGAAGGAATGAGGACAAACGGACCGCGGAAGGCCCCAGACAACCCTGTTGACTGGCGGTGTCAGTCACTCGTCCCTTCCCTTCTGTTGTTCTATAAAAGATTAGAAAGAAAGTGAAGTGATGGTGCAAGGGGGAAACGGCCGAGCAATAAATAAATGCCTTGGCGGCCGACCCAAAAAGCGCCCCTAGTGCCTAAAACGCCAACTACCAACACAGACAACGTACTGCACTAAACACCGCTCCCTGTGGCCGTTCGCCAAACTAAAATGCGACTTTCAATCTGACTCCGGAGCCCTCTTAAGACGGGAGTGAGACAAGGTGATGGCTTGTCCCCTATTCTTTTTAATATCGCATTGGAAGGAGCATTAAAAGAAGTAAAGAAAACTAATATAGGGATAGAAATAGGGGATAAAATATCAGCTCTGGCCTTTGCAGATGACGTAGTATTGTTGGCAGAAAGCAAAGAAGATCTGAAAATTATAACTGAAATTTTAATTAAAGAAACCAAAGAAGTTGGACTTAAAGTTAGCAATGAAAAAACTAAATTTATGTATTTTGGCCGAAATCCTAACAACACACAAAATTTTACAGTAGAAGGAAACAATTTTGAAAGAGTAGATGAATTCAAATACCTTGGTACAATAATTAGCTCAAACAACAGTGAACACACAGAAATTCAAAGTAGAATAAACTCAGCTAACAGAAGCATGTTTGCTCTAAATAAACTTATGTCATCAAAACTTTTATCTTACCATACAAAAATTAAAATTTACAAAACAATAATCAGACCAGTAATTCTCTACGGAGCTGAGTCATGGATTATCAACAAAAACACAGAAAAAAAGCTGATCACTTTTGAGAACAAAGTACTCAGAAAAATCTTTGGACCCACAATAGAAAACGGAGTATGGAGGCTGAAGCACAACAGAGAAATTAGAGATCTATTCAAAGAACCAGACATTATAGCAGAAGCCAAGTGCCGACGTTTGCGGTGGGCGGGGCACGTAATGAGAAGAAATAATAATACTATGATAAAACAAGTGTGGAAAGAAAACCCTGACGGTAGAAGGCCCCCTGGACGTCCTAAGAAAAGATGGAAGGATCAAGTGGTCATCGACATGAATAAATTAAGGGTCAATGAAGAAGATGCAGAGGATCGTGAGAAGTGGAGGCAAATTGTTGGTGAGGCCAAATACCACCTTGGGTATCAGTGGCCATGGGAGTAAGAGTAAGAGTAAGTAAGTATATAATAACAATATAAAGTTAAATAATACTTGTAAACCAATAAAAAAACCTCAGAAATAAAATTTAGAAACTAAGGTACAACTCCATTAAATTAGTATTAAAGATCTACAATTACCTGATTAATGTTCCGAAACAATTGTCTAGATTAACAGAGTAATAAAATAATATTATAAACCTCATACAGTTTGATTCTGGGCATGTTCTTAAAAAAAAAAAAAAACAATTGTTTCTGCAGGCAAGACTTTCTACGCATCAGGTTCCTTTGGAGGGAAAGTGAATGTTACGTGAATGTCTTAAACCCAACTTGTATTCGAATGTTTTAGTTTGAAAAGTAATCTTACACTAGCAGACACAAGAATTTCCATGTAAAACATGCATAGGTTATTTGCAGTAAGCAGTACATCTAGTAATCCATAGCCCATACACATATGTATTAAGGATATATTTCTCACCAGATTACAAAAGATATAAGTTGTATAGAAAACGAGAATAGGTTTGTATAGAAAAGCCTTTGCACTCACTAGTTCCAGAGTATTATTTGTCCTTTATAGGTTTACTGGTTGTTATTCATCAAACACACTTCGTACAAAAACGCTTTCTTTCAGCACACTGAAGAAAATTTAAATCATATAACTTAAGAATATAACCACTAAATGAAAATAAATTGACCATCAAGCAACTTAGAAAGTTAGACGTATTTTACTTTGAAGAAAGGCAACTCCTGTGACGAAAGCCATCATCTTCATATTATCTTATCCCACCCCTCAGCTATGAATGACAAAGGTCTGTACTTCCAAGAGTTCCAACAGCACTGTATCACTGCACAAAAAAAAGCCAACACTCGGGTTTATAATCAAATGATTCAGTTTGTATTCATGATCGTATCGTGACCAGTCATGTGTCATTTGATAGGTGAAGGCAGCTACAGCTTTTGTAGATTATTGTAAGAATTGAATATTTTTACTTTTTTTCACAGTTAAATATACAAAACTTTAAATGTCATTCTAGATTCTTATAAACTCAACAAATCGCTATATCAACTTATGGTTACATATAATATTGGACCTTTAATAATAATCATACAATGTCCAACTTATCTCACAATAATAATAAATACAACCATACAGTTGAAATAGAAAGGCGTGTTTCTTAAGTTAATTTCTGAATTTTTAAATTGATTTACAAGTATTCTTTAACTTTATATAGTTATTATACAGGGTACAACTTTATTTTGTTATATACAATTATATTGTATAGGTAATAACAAAACAATATAATTGTATTTATATTATACAATTATTTAACTTTTTATTGTTATTATAAAAAATATGGAAACACTTTAACAACAATGTTATTTTTCCATACGTATTTTGAAATAAAAAAAAAAAATAATTGTGTTCCATTAAGTATAGTTTTTATTAATAAGTGTAAGAACGTTTTTAGTCAGTAGTAACTACAAATCACTTGTGTAAGAACGTTTTTAGTCAGTGGTAACGGGGACGAGGAATCTTGATTGTAACATTAACAGTTACAAGAATGATGAAATAGACAATCGTATCTAACTGAATTATTTTATAATGAACTGAATAAGTATTTTTTACATTCACATATACTCAAATACAAACCACCACGGGATATATTATCTACTTCAAAGAAAAGAGTATTCATTACTCATAAATATATCAACAAAAATACAAAAAAAACAGAAGGCACAAAAGAATAAACCAAAAAAAAAGGTAAGTTATATATTTTGTAATAGTCAATTTATTATGTTGCTTTTAATGCAGGGGTTTGTTTATTAGTTTCAAAATATCAAATAAATTACCGTGTGTTTTTGAAAGATAGTAAGTACTACACCAGCTTATTTTATCATAATAAGATGATGCAGGATGAACGTGACATAAATTATATGTAATAGAGTTTCGGTAGTTGATTTATATACACATAAAAAGTACCGTTGGTTTTTAAATATAACTAAAAAGAGGTGTCAGGTATTATTTTCAAGTATTACTTACTTACTCCCAGGGCCATCTATATCGCAGGTGATATTTAGCCGCACCAACAAAGCCTCTCCAGATTGGCCTGTCCTCTGCATTCTCTTCCATGGCTCCAACTCGCTGTATATCTATCCTAACCTGGTCCCACCATCTTTGTTTTGGCCTCCCATGAGGTCGCCTTCCCTCAGGGTTATTTTTGCTAACTTTCTTTAGTTGGGACTCTTCTCTCCTTCTCAACACATGCCCAGCCCACCTTAGTCTTCTACTTTTGACCTCACTCACAATGTCTGCGTCGTTATACAGGTCTCTAATCTCCCTGTTATGTTTCCTTCTCCACTCCCCTTGGTCATATGTGGGCCCATATATCTTTCTCAAGACTTTGTTTTCGAAGACAATTAGTTTTTTTTCCTCTTTCTTATTTAGTATCCACGTTTCAGATCCATAGAGCAAAACTGGGATGACTATTGATTTGTACAACCTAATTTTTGTTTTGTGTGACAATGACTTGGAAGATAGTAATCTATTGCATGCATAAATGCACCTGTTGGCTGAATTTATTCTTTGCTGTATCTCAATTTCTTCTGCGTTTTTATTTGAAATTGTGACTCCGAGGTATTTGAATTCCGGTACTTGTTCGAATTCATGACCATCAACTCGTAGGGGGTCTTGGGTGTAATTTTGGTCTCTTGTAAAGTGCATGAATTTGGTTTTTGGATCGTTTGTCTTCAGCCCTATTTTTTCTGCTTCTGTTATGAAGACCTTGGTCAGCGTAGTTAGATCCTCTAGCTTTTCTGCCATTATAGCTACGTCATCTGCAAATGCTATAATGTTCAGTTTTCCTCCGACTTTAACACCCAGGTTCATTTCTTTTGTCTTCTGAAGGGCCTCCTCTAGAGCCATGTTGAATAATATTGGGGAAAGGCCATCCCCCTGTCTGACTCCTGAGTTTACTTTGATGGTTTCGCTGTTTTGTCCATTTATTTATTATTTCCATTTATTTATTATCCATTTATTTTATTTTCAAGTATGAATTCAATTAAATAGTGTATTGGTGTTAAAATGAACAAAAATATGCAAAATACCTATAGTTTTGTTATAAAATATTTGTTTAGTTCCTAAACCAACAAAGATAGCACAATTTTTAAAGTAACTTTTTTTCAACAAAGATCGTACGGTAGACCGCTACCAGTGGACTCACCACTAACCTAAAAGAACAATCAGAAGAACTTGTGTTAAATTGTCCCTACCCTAGCATAGCCCAACATATTCTTCTTTATGAAAACAGATCTGGAACAAATTATCTGTCCTAAAATCGTATCCTATTAGGACTATCTTGGCACAAATTATTTTTCTTGAATTATTATCAAATTTATCAAGTTTATCAAATTAGCTTACTTTGCGTACGTTCAATCTTTACTCTCCTTTGGTATTACAGCTTGGGGAGGTTCTTTTAATAATCAGTTGAATTCATTGAGTGTTATCCAAAAGTCCATTTTGAAAGTAGGATTTAACAAAGAGAGACGATATCCTACTGACGCTCTGTTTCAAGACACACGAATCTTAAGTATACGCCACATTTACGTTAAAACCCTTCTGATATTTATTTTCAAACATTCAAGCACCATCTTCAAACCAATTTCTCACTTGTACAATACTAGATATGCACGTCACGTTGGCATTTCTTCTATAAAACTACGCAAAACGCATCTATCAACTAACTCGTTTTATACTTGTAATATTTTGTTCAGGAATTTGTGTAGGGAGGCAAACGTATT
Source organism: Stictocephala bisonia (assembly GCA_035578905.1). Taxonomy (NCBI): domain Eukaryota; kingdom Metazoa; phylum Arthropoda; class Insecta; order Hemiptera; family Membracidae; genus Stictocephala; species Stictocephala bisonia. The sequence goes on along the minus strand of JAQJVL010000044.1, from coordinate 1,427,948 downwards.
AGATGTCTTCAACTGTACGTCCTTATCTAGTTTTAAATGTAAAGTTTCTCAGTAGCTGCTGGGGCTCAGTGTGTCGGGAGTCGAGTCGCTTCTTGCAGCGGAGTACTGACATACACACACAGACAGACACGCAGATATACATGTATGACTTGACTACAGACAAGAATTGACAGAACGGACACCAGAACACAGACATCCACCGACCCACCATACCATGCCTCTGCACAGTCACCCACACTGCTCGCCGGCCTGTCCTCCCCCTCCTCTGCCTTAGCTTGTGCTCATATCAGCATAGTTGTTTTTCTCATGTACAATAGGTTTCTCTTTCTGCCAGCCGTCGCCACTGTTCCTTATATCACCAATCAACTTGTTCCTACTCCAGTCTATCATATCAAACACCACTCATTATTTTCATTGACCATCCGCACAAAAAAAAATATATATAATCGAATGTCTTGATAAGTAGCTTAAGCCTACGCACAGGCCTTGCCTATGTAGGCTTATTTCCATATAATTTAGTTTTTTTTCCTTACCCTCCTGGAATGCAACATTATATATATATATATATATATATATATATATATGTATATATATATATATATATGTGTATGTATGTATATAATGTGTTTAATTCAATAACAATTGTTGTATGGATATTAATTTATGAATTATATTTTGACCAAATAGCAGTAATATTAATTTAAAGATTATTACTTGGTTGTAGTAGTTTCTTGTTAATTAGTATTCTTTATTATACCATGTATAAAATTGTACTGCAATCCCGTACAAGTAAAATAGTTTTTACTGTATTCCTTAGTTTAAGCCATCATTTGTAATCTCACATTTCATTATGGATGGAAATAAAAATATTTGACTTTGACTTTATTTGACTTTGTTTCTAATCTAGCTTAACATAACCAAAAATAATTTTTCTGGACAAATCTGGGGCAAATGATTTATCTTCAAAAATAAATCATATAAGGAAACATCTGGGACAAATTAATTGTGCTGAATCGTTCCTACCCTTAGTAAGCATAACCAAACACAACCTAAAACTTATCAAAAATGTACGCTACAAAGACAAACCTGGGACAAATTATTTGTCTTAAATTGTTCTTACGTACCTGGAGTAACCGAACATATCCTAACTTATCAGGACAAATTATTTGTCTTCCCAAAATTATAATTTCAAGAAAAGTATTGAACAAATTATTTGTTTTGATTGTTCCTCTGTAGTTTATTATAACCAAAAACAAACTAACTTATCAGAACATATCTGGGACAAATTATTTGTCTTTGATAGTTCTTAGGCCAGGCCGCCTAGCACAACTTAAAAGGACAAACCTAGGTCAAATTACTAGGCCAGAATCCCTCATATCTTAGTCAATGCGCCTTTTTGAAGACAGATATGTCAGCTTATAGCGATACAATTTAGGCTGAAGTTGTACCAAAATGACTAACGGATATCATTGTGTAATTTCAATAGAATATTTGAGTGTAATTTCAAAATATATCATCCACACGGTGACTAGAATGGTTCTGTGCTATTTGTGGCCCGTCCATATTTGGTGATCTGTTTGCGGCGCTCCCATTAAGTTAAAACTATATTTAGAAGGGTGCTGTAAATCTTAAAACGGTCTAATATCTCCTGTACTCGTAAACATACAATCATAAAACATTGTACAGTGACAAAGGGCATACAGTTAAACTTTTTGTTGCTATCAGTAGCTATTCACCACCTCAGGGTGGTGAACATCATCATCATTCTTCTTCATTTCTAGGATCGTAGAGATATAGGCGAAAAAGAAGAGTGAGTGAGAGTGTGATGAGTGTATTTAAACTAGTGTAGTCTATCATAATTGCAGCTATCAACCACGAATTGTGGGAACTCACTCGATCGCCGGTTAGATAGAAATCGAACAAGAATTGTGTAAGAGCCTAAACGTGCAACTGTTTAATAATGACTTGTGATCGTAATATTACATCCAGGATTGGCACTGAATGTTCGCCATCTGGCTGAAAACCACGTCAAGCTACTATCTACAATATTTGCTATATAACCAGACGTTTCACCCATATGGTGACCCACCCACCCATACATGTATAGTGGTATTGACCCACCCGCCCACCCATACACGTACAGTAGTATTGACCCATCCGCCCACCCATACACGTACAGTAGTATAAACCCACCCACCCATACATGTACATTAGTATTGACCCACCCACCCATACACGTACAGTAGTATTGACCCACCCACCTACCCACCCATACACGTACAGTAGTATTGACCCACCCAACTACCCATACACATACAGTAGTATTGAACCACCCACCCACCCATACACGTACAGTAGTATTGTTACTATATGAGTTAGACTTAGCTTAGGAAGTACTATTTATTAATAGCCCAATAACCTGGGCAACTATGGGACCTACAGCTTTACATGGAATCCAAACCACGTTAGTCTGATTTTCAGCTAACTGACAAATCTGACACTCAGTTCTCTTCCCCACACAACAACTGAACTTCGACTACGATCCAACATGGATACCCTAGACTTCTCTAGTAGTGTCCGCATCAATGGCAACCATTGAGCAGACGCCGTATCGGTATTAAGAGGACCAAGCATGGAACCTTTCGTCTACATCTCTCAAACACTTTGTCCCCAAGTAGCTGGTTTACAGCACTGCGCCACCAATGGAGGTACTGAGTTCAACAGTTTCTCAGAATGTGCCATTTATTAATAGCCCAATGGCCGGTGCAACTGAAGGACCTACAGCTGTATGTGGAATCCGAACCACGTAGTAATGGTCTGAATTTTGGCTAACTGAAAAGCCTGATACTCAGTTAACTCCCCTACACAACATCTGGACACTAACTATCACCCAACATGGACACCCTAGACTTCTCTAGTGGTGTCCAAGCCGTTAGCAACCATTGAGCGGACGCCATGTCGGTATTCAGAGGACTGAGCATAGAACATATCGCCTACAATCTCCACAACTTTATTGTCCCCAAGTAGCTGTGTGTGTAGAGTAACAGATAGTTAAATGATTGCTCATTTTATAACATTAACAATTAACCTATCCAACAAAAAAAAACAATAAAATAAAGGTTAATGTGTCTAGAATAATATAGCATTGTTGCCAATATATTTTTAGCTAAACAACTAAAGTTTAATATTGAATTTATTGGTTATTATACAATATAGACATTACTGATTATAAGTTTATCCCACAGCTAAGCACAGTAAACTGCTTGTAACGTAAAAAAAACTATAAAACACAAACCACTTATTAACTCAATGCTTCAATTCTTGTAAACTAATCTTTCTTGGGGACTTTAGGCTATTATTACAAGTAATCCCTGTCATTATAAAACTAATATTTGGATAATTTTATTTATATTTGAATATCCAGTAACTCATAACCTATTTTGTATTAATTACGAGCACCATAAAATAATTATAATTATCATGGTTAATATTATGAATGAAATTTACTAAAAATCAATTTGTTAATTATATAGATTCCCTTTCATCACATTAAGATATTTTTTTTACTATAACCAACACTAAATACATAAATCTGACATTTAGTAATTTAAATTTATAGCTAACCGATAACTCCGAAAAATTAAGTCTGAGCCGTAAGTGGTCATGCGTCCGTCTTCCTATTGGTCCCACAGTCATAAATTAATCATTAATTACAGGGTCAGTTCAAATCACAATGCGAAACTAGTGCCAACATATCTGACAAGTATGAGCCGTTAGTGTTATTTAGAAACAATGGAATCCATGTACTATTTTCTTGAATAATGTAAGCTAATGGCCATATAATTTCAAGAAGACCAAGCTCCTTCATTTTTCAAGAAATAAATAATACAATTTAAAAAGGAACGTTAAAAATATTTATAATATCTCCATTCCGAAATATATAACACACAAAGGCAAATCAACGAAATCAACATTTTCATTTCATTTCTTCTTCAGTAAGTAAATTTACTAAAATACAGGAAGGTAGTCAGACATTAGTCGATTCAAATTACCTTTAAATTCAAATTAAATAGATATTTTAGTTTTTTCAATCAATGCTACTCAAGTGTTTTAAGTAAATAAATAGACGTGTAATCTAAATTAATATGATGTAATAACAGAATCATAATAAAACCATTGCAGATCCCTGATTTAGACAAACCTTTTGGATGTTTGTTATGAAAAGGTGATCACAAAATGACTGGAATAAAGGAGAATTAACCTTTAAACATTAATCATTTATTTATAATTTGTCTGAAAGAATTGATTAATTGACTAGTAGGAGAGTTCTATGCATGTCCTAAACTTATTTGTGGTATGTGGATTCAGTATAATGCAATAAATAAATGTCAAAAATACCAATAGTCCAAAAGACAATAAGTCCAAATAGATAAGTCAGATCCAAGACAGAGTAGCTGTTACTAGCACCAATCAATATAAATATAAATAATAATTTTAAGAATGTATTTTTTTTAATAATGGAAATCAATTGTGTTTTCAAAGAAACAATTAGTGATGTTCTTATAATATCATATGGGCCTAAGCTCTTTGAAAAATTAGGATATGAAAAACACTTGTCTCATTTATGTCTAAAAATATCAGAGAGCTTGGTCGTTTCAGTCTTGAAATAAAACTAATCGACAATGTTATATTTTGTTTGGAACAAAGTTTAGTTCCTTAAAACTTATGGGAAAAAACCAAACTAATTACGTCCTAAAAAAATATAGAAATGAAAAAATATGCAAAATAACGAATCAACGTACACTCATGAAATGCCTTCCCTTGCGCTCAAATTAACGTATGTTTCATGAAAATGTGCCAACATTACATTTGGTGAAAAGAAAGTTGATGAAGATGTCACAAAATAAAATGTTCTTCAATTAAAACCCCATGTCAGATCAAATTGAAATTGTAATAGGTAATTTATAAACTCTTTTACTAGTTCCTATAGTTTATGAATCGTGACAGATTTAACAAAAAAGTTCTTATAAAAAGTGTAAAACAACTTTCTCTAGTTACTGAATTAAACTTAAAACTTAAAGTTAAAAATTAAATATAACTACAACTAATTTAAAAAATAGTTAAATGAATATCAGTTTTTGCCAAAGATGATCAACAGAGTCCAAGTAGGCCAGAGAGGCCTGTTGTCGAACCCAATCGTCGGCCCATCCGCATTCCTGTGGTTATTACCAAGCCTCCCTCAAATTCTTAGAAGTAGCTCCTTCCAATGCAAATGCTATGACTTAAAATGTCGATCACAAATAATGGTTATATTTTCATACTAGATAAAGACTAATATCATATAACATAAATCACAATTCAATTATGTCTAGTTAACTAGATAGTAGGCGTTAGCAACTAGCATGCAGCTTCTCCACTCATTTAAAGAGCAATCTGTTATAAAAAAAAAAAAACATTGAATATTAGTTTGTTTGTTGCGAATACCAGACAGTTTGTTACACGGACATTTTCTTACAGTCGAAATATGCGGACACTTCATTACACTTTTGTTACCAGGTATCTGAGTTGGACTGGACCCTAAAGTCCCTATTACAATTATAGTTCTGGGCCCCCAATAACATTCACTTTAGTTACAAGGCCACTCAAAAAATCCTTGTAAATTATGAGATTAATTTTGTGAACTTCAAATGATTTTGTATTTATATAATGATATTAATTTCACAATTTGCTTGTTTATCATTTTAGCTCCTAGAAAAAATATATTTTAAATTTGTTAGTAACGTTATTTTTCTATACTTATTATTTCCAGTAAGAATGGAGTAATAACTAGCGTTATTAGAGTCATAAATTATATTTCAAACACATAAAATGTCTAATAATCTGATTAATTTCATTATTATAAGGTTATAAGCTTTTAAAACAACATAATTTAAAATTTAATTACATATTGTGTACTTAAACCAAATTTCTTGTAAAAGTAACCAGTATATGAGGTTGTGGGCCGCATCAACATAGATATACAAGTTGATTTGTTAGTGATAATTTTTATAAAATTCTTGTAAATTATGAGGTTAATTTTTTGAACAAAATGGTATTGTATTAATAATTATATTGTTGCGAAAACATAATTTCGTATTTTATGATTCCATAGAAATGCTCTTTAAATTTTATGGACTTTCTACTTAGATAAATGCAGATCAAACAACAAAATTGTATGCCAATAGGATAGTAATTATGAGAAGGATAGATAAGTGGCATATTACAATATTACTAAATGGGAGAGGGGGCTAAAATAGTTCAAATATGTATTGCTGAAGTAGGTCACACAATATATATATGTACATTTAAACGTTCAGTCAATGTATCATTGAAATGAAAACGTGGCTTTATATAGGGTACAAAGAAGGGTAAAGGAAATCACAACAAATATATCATCAAAACTAAAGAAAAAAAGTAACCCAAATGAATTGTCAAACATTGTCATGGTAGGGATTGTCAGCATTGAAGGGTTCCATCACATACACACTTCGATAAACACTTCCAGACCACATCCTTGAGTTAGTCTGATTTGTCAAAGTCCTCAGAGCATGAGTGTCTATTCATGTTGGACTAAAAATGAAAATCCTGATTTGGTGAGACAAATACCACTGACTCTGTGGACTTAGTCTTGGAACATGGCCAATGTCCTCAGACTCAAAAACGTCTCCAGAGTCACGGTGAAATTTCATATGAGTGTCCTCAGACCCTACCCCTTACACGCACACGTTTCATTTGTAAATGTCGCCTACAAGCCACTGTCAGAGCCACCTGCTCCCCATCTACAGATCCCCCAGCAAACGATCCTTAACCACCAGCCCAAAGCTAGAAATCTCACCTAATATTCTGATGTTGTCAGGAAGAGAATTCCAGAGGCGGCAAGCTGTTACGGTAAAAGATTTATTATAAATAGTTGTTCTCAAAGATTTATTTGTTATAAATGTTCTCAATTTCAAAGTTGTTTAAAATAAATCAAATGTATCAACCTGTATTCCTAATTATGTATTTATTACTCAAAATACTTTGGTAGTTCTTATACAATGTGTTGTTAGTTTAAGAAGTAAGGTACTGGGTTGAGTTTAAGAAGCTAGTTTAAGACGTCTTGGAGATGAGTGTGAAAAGGTGCCTGTTCATTTGGGCATGTTCCACAATCAGCATTATACAACAGCGATGGTCTTTTCACAAGTTTGTTGAACAGCACTGAACTAAATGAATAATGAATAAATGATTTATTTCCAACAGCACTATACAATAATAAAGACAGATACCAAACTCGGAAATTGACTGACCACTTAACCAGTAGTGTGGCCAGTTTATAAAGGAAAACAACTAAAAATACATTTTTATTTAGAGTCTAGCATAGTCATATAAAAGAACAAAAAGACGCTCTCTGCAATGTTTGTTTTTTACTTATTAGAAAAATATAAAAGAGTAAAATCATATTAGAAAAATAATATCAATACTTGCGAAAAGCTAGAAAAATTACAGTTTACAATAAAAAAATAACGTGGGAAATATTAACTTAGTACCTGATTCATATATTCTATATTATTTTGAGTCAACAGCCAAATCTTTAAAAAATTACAAAATTTATTAAAACTATTTACTTGTCTTATATTATAAGGGAGCTGATTAAAATATTTTGGTGCAAGGTAGTTATAAGAATGTCTAAAAATTGATTTGTTTACTTTCAGTCTTCTAACATTGCCTGCAGAAAAGCTCCTTGTGTTATGATGATATATGAAATTATTTTCAGTATTGCCACTTCGTATATAAAACAAACTTAAAACTTTGAAAACAAAAAGATGTTGGAAAGGCAGTATTTTTAAGGATTGATACAGTGGAAAGGAGCTCTCTCTTTTCCGTTTTTTTAAAATGATACGTAAAAAATAATTTTGACATATTCTTAATTTTTCTATTAATGTTTTAAAGGTGCCACCAAAACATACAATACCATACTGTAGGCGTGAATGAATTAATGCAAAATAAAGAGATCTTAACAATGTCGTTTCACAAAAATTTCTCAAAAAGTAGAATGTTCGAATAGATGATTTATTCTATTATGTAGAGACAATATGTGCTCTTCCCATCTGGGTTTACTATCAAAGATGAGTCCAAGATACTTAATACTTTTTACGCTCTGAATTGTTTCACAGTTACATAGAAATAAATTACAGTCAGAGGAATGGAATTTTATCTGAAAGGGCAAGTCACCACCAATTGGGTCAAAATATATTAATTTTGTTTTATTAATATTAACATGCATTTTATTTAATGTGCACCAATCTCTTAGTAATTTTATATCATTATTTATATGATTCTCAACAACTCTAAAATGCTCATCTTTGCAAAACAGAGCAACGTCATCGGCAAAAGCAGATATACTTCCTTTCCAACGAATAGTTAGCAAATCATTAATAAAAATTAAAAATAGTGTTGCTGAAAGCACTGATCCTTGAGGGACGCCAATTACAATTTCTTGTTGAGAACTGTAACAATTGTTTATTATTTCATGTTGTTTTCTGCTAGTCAAAAAACTTTTAAACCAGTCCAAAGCAACGCCCCGAAATCCTGTCGCTTCCAATTTGACTAAAAGAATTTCATGATTGACTAAATCGAAGGCTTTTTTAAAATCTATAAAGACACCTATTGTTTTAATATTTGAGTTAAAATTGTTATAAATCTGCTCTGTTGCTGAGATCAAAGCATCCTCGGTGGATTTTCCCTTTGTGAAACCATATTGCCTGTTACTAAAAAAACTAAATTTATTTAAGTAAATTAAAACTCTTTTCAGCATTAGTTTTTCAAAAGTCTTAGAAAAAATTGATAAAAGACTAATCCGTCTTAGATTATCCTAAGCTGGATAAGAGAGTGATATTTTTTATGAATAGGGGTGATAGTAATACCACCTGACCTGTGGAACTAGCTTTATTATATAGAAATGCAGAACTACATTTTGAAAGGCTTCAGCTTCAAAGCTTCAAATGTTCACAGCTTTAAATGCAGGTATACATAGGCTTACAAATTATCCAAAAAGCTTAGTACGAATGATTAACTGCTGTACAAATATGAATATTACTTACCTGGTGAGTCTTTATCAGTTTTCAACTTGTCATGGACATCCTCAGAAGACGTAGCGTTGGCACCAGTAAAATCCAGACATTGGGAAAGAAACAGTAACAGCCAACCGATGAGAGGCAGATCCATGTGGGAACGTAGGAATCCTGGAGCAGGATCGTTGATAGCCAAAGGCGTGAGCTGCTGCAGCAGAGTCTTCAGCACAGAGTCAATAATTGTGCTTCTGCTGGCACCACCACAGAATGACTTCCGTCCCAGAAACACCAGCAAGATGAATACCCTGTAATTGACGGAGTACATTTTAGAAAAAAGGCTTCTATCATATGCATACATTAAAATGCACTTTTTATTCTTGGAGGTTGTGTTCACATTATTATTCTTATTCCTTTGGTAATTCAAAACCTAGAAGGGTGTTAGCTTCACCAACTAGTTGCCTTCATTTTCTTCTGTCATTAACCACCTCAATGTCTAACTCCTATCTTCTTCAACATTCTTCTCTATATCTTATTTTCAAAACTCAAAAGTTATAATTTTTCTATTGGACTTCTTTGTTAAGAGCCCACACTTCAAACTCGTATAATACCCTGCTTGGATCATTGCTCTATACATCCTTAACTTTGTGCCTTTAAGAAATGTAAAAAACAAATTGTTCTTATTGTAACGTTATTACTTAGAAAAAAACGTAAATTAGTTTGAGAATACACTTTAATAAATAGTCTCACTATAACTAACTAATATGTCAAGAAACACCAAAAAACAAAAACCTTTTATACCATATGATTCAAATTGTCCAATTAAATAAACATATGGTTTAAACTGAACATGTAAATAAACTTAAATATATTACACTTATACAACAAACTTTTTTCAGACTTTGGCAAAGTTAAGATCACACAGTCTTAATTGCTGTGAGGGTAGAGAGTGAAAAGGCATAACAATGTTAACCTTTCAATAATCACACAGTCTTTTCTTACTGCTGGCCTAAATAATTTGGATGGACCAATCGTTGAAGTTATCAAACGAGGCGACTGTCTGAGATTCAAACACACTTGAGAAATTATTCTATACCTTGATTCTCGAGTCAGTATATAATATCTAATTGAAGCTTTGGCAAAACAAACTTAAACATGGGAAATAACAATACAAACGAAAAACGGACATAATATATTAAACATAAACAACTGTGCACACACATACCACCCAAGATTCAATGAATATTGTACAATCTCATTTAAAATGAGTATTTCAAATTTAAAACAATCTATAAAATTTGTTTTGTTGGTTTTGATACTGAATAATAAACACAAATACATCAAAGAAGTTCTAAGCAAAGTGTACACAATTGTATGTGTATGGGTGGGAGAGAGGGTTAGTACCATTGTACGTGTATAGGTGGGCGAGTGGGTTATTACCATTGTATGTGTATGGGTGGGCGGGTGGGTAAGTACCATTGAACGTGTATGAGCGGGCGGGCGGGACCTATGTGTATAATAATGTCATTGGAACTAATAATGTGGAATTGAACCTTTAAAATGAGCAGAGTTTAATAGGTAAGGGTTATTTTAGACTTGCTTATTAACTGATCTCGTTCCTACTCACTACTCGTTATTACCTCTTCACTACTCTGTAGAATCACCTACCTATTGTTGAATAAAAAGTAGCCAACTGTTTAGGACTGTCACCACTCTTTTGTATACATCTATAAATATTTTGACAATACCATTTCTACACTAAAACTAACAAGGAATTTTATAAATCTCTAAGCTACTTTATATTAGATACTATGGAAAACAATATTAAGCATATTTACATTTTTTTTGTTACTGGATAAAAAAAGCTACATATATTTTTACATGGCTACCTGTCTTGCGGGAATACATTGGTCTGCCTTGATGAGTACAGCTGTGCCAGTGTGCTGACCAGGAAGTCACCCCACCATGGCTGCAGGCCACACATCCTTACCAGCAGTGTGCAGGCAGACAGTTGCATGCGCGTGTCTTCTGTCACACACAACCAGTGGAACAGCTGATGACACAACGACTGGTCCCATCCGACGCCCAACTGTCCAACATAACGTAATAAACAGACTATTTTGGAGCTTCACACCATTAATCCTAATAGCACATAAACAGGTGAAAAAATATATTATTGACACAAAAATAAATAAATTTACAAATTTCTGGATGCTATTAGACTTTAATCAATGAAAAAAATTATACACAATTTGAATAATTCACCAAATGTGTTCAAGACTTGAAGCTAGTTTATTGTGTGAGCCAGTGTCCAGGTTGATCTAAGGCATCAGGAATTTGAGCCTAAGTGAGAGATAACGCAGGTTCGAATCTGGCACAGACTAGGAGTATTTATCAATAATATTCACCTTTTACTGTACTAGTTCTCCCCCTTACTCTACCTGAATAACTTCCCCACACATATCAATAGTCTATTGAGAATGGGTAAAGTAAGGTAAAAAATGAAATTGGCCGTTTCTTGAACTAAAAAATTTTTTAAAAGACTATCTATTGTCTCGGTAAAATAAATATATTAAAATTCCTTCTTATTTCATTTGATTTATTGTACTTTGAATGAATTTGAAAACGAATTTATGTACGTTTAGACATGCTTTGAATATATATTTTACTATCTGAAATTTTTAAAGACTTGGAATATTCTTATAAATCTATAGAAACAGAAAATAGTACAAAAAACTGTCGAAATAGTGAGATTCTACTAATCTACCTTAGGACTGTATGGAAGGTCATAAGCCAAATACAGCATGAGATCTAGAAGGCACTCTCCCAGCACTCGCAGCTTGTCTGAACACGCAGATGCTAGTGTTTGAGGCGAGTCGTGATGAGCCCCTAGTCTTCGCATTACACTACGAACACTGTTCAATTGGTGTTGGTATGTCATACACTCCTGCAAATAAGTTATTAATTCATACTTTGATTATGAATAACACTTCCAAAATGATTGCTCCCAAAGCAAAATTTTTTTTAAATGTCTTAACTCTAAACATTACCAAACATGTTTCTTAGTATTAGGTTTTCCAAAAACTTGTTTGCAAATATTTTAGTAGTGCATCAATATCATCAAATAACAACTGGAAAGTAATAAATGTTTATTTCCAGTAATAGAATACAAGCTAAAAATTATTACAAACGTAAGAGAAATAATTATAAATGAAAGGTTTAAAATTAAAACATTCTGAAAGGCTTTTAACCCTTAAAGCACTCAGCAATTGTTTGTAATTTTTCAATTAACGCTCGATTTTTGTATTTATATAATTTTCGTTTTCTCTAAAGTTATTTTTTTCTATTTTAACCAGTTTATTGCAAGGTTGAAAAAATAAATATAACTATGAGATACATTTTTTACACTTTTATTCATCAAAATTGAAATTGTCCGGTTTTATCATTGTGAACATATTTACAATCCTATAGAATTCAACTAGAATATGTAATAATAACACAACATTATTTATAACTTAAATAAATGAAACTGGAACATATATAAAGTAAAGGGCAAATTATAAAAGTTGTTTACTCAAATAAGGTTAGTAATTACGTTTTGAACACACAACAAACAACAAGCGACGCGTCGTCTGTCTTCACGTTCTGCATATATACGCATCGAGCACTAGAGGTAACTTCGAAAATGGTAGTGAATAGTAAAAACGCCATATTTATTACAGTTGTTGTCTAGTAACCAGTTCATATGATTCATAACCTAATAACAACCTTATAATAGTGTTGACCTTGAACCATAGAGCTTGTTGCTGCGTTTTAATTTCATATAAGTTTATAAATATCGACTAGCATAAATATACTGATAACGCGTTATGGGCAATTGTACACATGTGCATATATTCGAATTCCACGTTTTAAGGGTTAAAGTACATTATTTGTTGTACCTTACATTCAAATCAATACACATCAAATCATACACTGACAATTTTTTGTGTCTGTATTTGTTTTCTTCTATAATGTTTTAATAGATTTGTCTTCTTAGGTAATTTTTCTGAAGTCCTATCTCTCTTAATATAATAATTATTGGCTTAGTGCCCTTTGACTAACCTCAATATTTCAAATGAAATTGTTTTACTTGTGTGAGGCTTTTCACATACAAGGTAGGCATCTTCTTGATTTATGTCTGCATATTAAATCTTTTAGATGAAAAACTCAAGACAAAAACAAAATTTTATTGAACATTTTCAATTAACCCTTAGGTACTATGGACGTTAAAAATACCACAAGTACTATAGTACGTCTGTCAGACGTCATTTTTTGTTTTTTTGATTTTTCTTTACAAAATTTTTTTTAACGTCTTCAATCTTTGTATATGTTATCCTAATGATATTAATAATTGAATTACACTATTTTTTCGACTTTTAAATACTAATTAATGTTTAATAAACTGAAATAATAATTCTTTTGCATTTTTTGTCTACTTAAAAGAAAATAGAAAAAAAAAAATATATACCAAAAATATAAAACAATACTTTAAATCAATTAATATCATTATAAGTATGTCAAAATAAGTAAAAACTGTGATATTTCTCATTATATTCAATATTAAACTTAATTAAGCTTAGTAAAAACGCTTACAAAATTATTTACAAAATATTTGTAATATTTGTTTATTTTAAACCCAATTAGAAATTATCTATAACTATATAATAAAATATCATAATTACTCAATAAAAAAATAAGGACATATATAAACGCAAAAAGTTTACAATAAAACGTCATTTATACAAAAAAATGTCATTTAGTAATACATGATTATAAGTAATGTTTTTAGTTCATTCTTTGTAAAGACAATTAACACATATCTTTCTAGCACATTCTAGGCAAATTGGCGTGGCACATTTTTGACAAGGATATTTTGTCTGTCTCTTTAATCTAGGAGGACACAAAGCACACGTTTTACGTTTTTCAAAAACTGCTGCTGCCTCTTGAACAGCTGCCCCTCTATGAGCTTCAAACTCTGGTACTTGTAGAATCCTTCCCATAGACACGGAGAGTTCTCTGGGTAAATGCCCTTTTTGGAGCCTCTGAGCAATAAAGGGTTTAATTAAATCAAATGCCAAGTCTTTCATAAATTCCATTCTTTTCATTCTTGGGGTATTCTCATATGTTTGATGAATCACGAAAGCATTAACACCAGCGGATACATCAATGATGGTGAAAAATACAGCCATCGGCCATCTTCTGGTAGTTCGGTTGGACGAATAGTTGGCACATTTGTGGTCTAGCCCATCTACACCACCTTTAGTGCTATTGTATAGCGCTATTATTTCAGGTTTTTTTTGTCTGTTCATCTACATGCGCACTATGGTGCATTGATGAAATCATAAGCACAGCCTTATTTTGTTTCGGAACATGTGATAAAAGAGTCATGTAATTTGTGAATCCATACATAGAACTACCGATAGCTCGGGATTTGTTTGGTAAAAAATCCTTTGGAACCTCGGGTTTGTTTTTTTTTTAACATACCGACATACGTTAGATCTCGAGTTTTAAGTTCTTTTACTAACTCTACTGAGGAAAACCAATTATACCCCGTAACGTTCCTTCGGGAGTTGATGATAGGTTGAACCAAGCGAAGAACGGACTGGGTCGGTTTTTTTAGTTCTTTTTCATTTTGTGCAAGAAATCGCCCATAACAGTCTTTGCCGGTATATATATAAGCACTGTATAGATAATGGGTTTGAGCATCAGTCATAGCCATTACTTTTATGCCGTACTTAGCAGGTTTTTGTGGCATATACATTCGGAATCTACAACGACCCCGGAATGCTATAAGCATTTCGTCCACACAAACATACTCACCTAGTGAGTAACAGTTTCGGCTATTCTCAATAAAAATTTCTAAAATGTTGGACACAGCAGTGCCAGGGTCATCTTTTGCTCTCACTTTTCTGTCTTCAGGGTTATCAAATCTTAAGGCAGTTAGTAAAAATAGGAATCTTTCCTTGGACATGGTACACCGGAAAACATCACGACCAGTTCCATCTGTTGAAAATAAACAATGTACAGACTCATTGCCAGCTTTGAACACAGAAGAAAATACAGACAAGCCAATCAAGGCTCTCAGTTCAATCATTTCTAAATCTTGGAGAAAAAGAAGCTTTGTTTTATTATATTTTTCTCTCAGTTGTTGGATTTTTTTATTAGTCCAAATCAGAATTTCATCCAATATGTTTGTGGTAATAAGAAGGTTCCATATCTCAATTGGATGTGGGTTTTCACCTAAGTTTCTGGCAGAAGCTTTAAGTGTTGGAAATTTCCTTATTATGTTGTGAAGCCTAGTTCTTATGTTTGCATTGGGTGCAGCTTTCCTCCACTTCATTGCAGGTTTGTTTTTTATCTTCCTGCTATAGAAGAATACATTTTGGCCACGAACCGTGTTATTAGATGAATTTACAGGAATGTCTCCTTCACCAGCCACAACATTCTCAATAATATTATTCACATTTTCTAGCCATTCTGGAGTAATGCTAGATTGGTCAATGTCCACATCTGGTAACTCGTTCAAATCATCAATCTCTGGATCATTTTGTACTATTTCACTCGGCTCGTGGTCTAATTGGTTTCGTGCATCAGGAGAGTTTGGACGTGTTTAAGGACAGACAATAGAGTCGTCATCCACATGTTGAACATTAGATGATTGTTGAAGATTGGCACTATCTTGATCAATATTGTCATAATCACTTATCTCTTGTTCTGTATCTGAGTCATGATCACTTAGTAGAGTATAGTTTGGATCAATATCTGTATCGTCACTGTCAAAGTCATATATTTTCTCACTCTCTCCGAGACAATCTCTTAGCAATTCTTCCATGTGCACTTCAAAATTTCGATCATTTGTCTTTAATTGGCGTAAATATGAAGGCCGAGAAGACCCCGGTTGGTTAACATTACCATCCATATTGTTTGTATAATATAATAAACCTTCACTATGTACAAATTTTTACAAATTATTTTCACTGTGTGCAAAATTGTTATTAACTTTACTGTCCATAAAATAGCAAATATAACACAGTTCACAGCATTATATATTTACATGTTCTTACGAAATACTTTACTTTCACTGTGTGTAAAAAACAATATAGCAATGAGTAGGCTATTTATTTATATGGAACCGTCTCATAGAAAACACAAAAGAATCAATGATTATATAATCAAAAATCTATCAAAATATGGCTACATATAGATAAAGTGATCTGTAGTTTATTATAGCCATTATGTTTCTTGTGTGACGATAATTATATGACATATAGGCATTATTTCCATTTATTAACAAGTATTATATTAATTTTCTATTGTAATGTGACGTAATAAAATTGGTAACAACAAAATTCAAGAAAAACTAACAATTTATGAAACCAACATTACATAATTATAACTTACATAATCACTATTGTACGTCTCGTAGATGTTGAAATGTAAATAACATAATCACACAATTACTATGGTACGTCTATGAGACGGTTCAATGTAAATAAAATAGTTACTCACGTACTATGGTACGTCTGACAGACGGAAAATGGCCGCCACTTACGCCACACTTCACAAACAAAACAAACGTTGTTACCTGGTCACTGACTGAAGCGAGACTGAAAGGTAGAGGGAGTAACCGGTTTCTATGTCAATGGGAGGGGGTCGAAATGCCACCTTTAATTTTCACCGACGTCTCACAGACGGTCCATAGTACTTAAGGGTTAAAAAAAAAACTAAATTTGTATTATTGTTGTAGCAAAATATTCAATATAGGTTACCTGATAAGCAGTAGTTATCTTGATGGTTGTGGGTTGAAGCGTGTCGGAGCCACGTCGCAGGTAGTGGTGCATGTGTGAAATATTGGGTATTTCTGCCGAGAGTAGTGGTGCCAGTAAGTCCTGCAGTTTGGAGCATGCCAGCGAGTAACGACATTGAATGTCTTCAAACAGCGCATTCAGCACACCTATCTGGTTCTGTGCACATAAATTGTCAGGTACAATACTTTGTTCTGGTTGAGTTTTATACCTGAAATAACTTCTGTATTTTAACAGGAGAATTTCAGGTAGTAGTAAATATAGTAAATACAACTGATAGAGAACTGTCAATCACGAGCTACACAAAATATATAAGAGTGAGGAAAGGTTTTTTTTTATAATGGTAAAGAGGTTAATAGTAAAGTTTATAATCGTATCTTATCCTTGTTCTTAGGAAGTATTAGTTATGTGAAATGAAGTTCACTGAGGCTGTATTTTCTAATTGAATCACCCTTTTGACCTCAAATTTGCAGTGTTGTATTGTACTAATAAGGACCTTTAAAATCAGATATGAGGCTTACATTTAAAATATTTAAGACCTCCTTCGTGGCCATCCCCTGGCTATGCGAAAAATGAGTAAAATATGTCTAAATGTTTGATATAAGGACTTGTACATAACTGCAAATTTTCATTACATTTTCTTCAATAGTTTGAACATTAATAACTATATTTCAGACTTTTAGCCAACCCTGTATATATTGCCACAATACTGTTTGACAAGAGTTCAACATATTTTGCAGTAATTAAATGGGCCTCATCTGGTTATTATCAGAATAAGGTTATATAATTGTATCCTTTCTATAGAACAAAATTCACTACAGTTTAACATCTACTTGTAAACTAGATCAGTTTCCTACTTGTAAACTAGGAATCAGGTATCCAAACTGTTTCTTTGCAGTCACCAGAAGCAAAACTATTGATGTAAAAAGATATTATGCCTCTATAGCAACTGATGAGTAGAAACATGGACAGTGGCTGGAAAATAATGGAGTAGAATAAAACCAGATCAGAAGAAATAGGAACTTTCAAGGAAAAATTAAGGAGACAGACTATTTATATAAAAAAATAGTGAAAAAAGGACATGACAAGAGATAAAATAGAATAGATTAAGTATGAGATCCAAGGATATATGAACAAGATGCTAATAATAATGATAAACTCCAAGTGTATAGAAAAAAACCAAGAGAACACAAAAGACTAAGACTACTGGACTGTAGGAAGACTAAGACTAAACTGCAGGAAAAGAAAGTTTGAACAGCAGGAAATGACAGAAGGAAAATGTGAGAGGAGGAATGAAACTGGAAATGAATTATCAATACCTGTCAGTACCTGCACCAAATACGGAGATTTGTATAAATCCTTATATATAATACGTGAAGCAGTTTTTTTGTCAGCGCAACTCCTCCTCTAATTTCTTTACCAATTTAAGCAATTGAGGCATAAAAAAAACTACCTCTGTTTGTAGTTGTGAAATAAGGTCTTAATTCTTAAATATTTTCTTAAACAAATATTAAGTTTTTCAACCATAAGAATAACATGGAGAGAGATCTAAATAAATCAAAAAGTAACAGCTGATCAGATGCTGTTACATTTTGATGATCAGCAGATTTCGGGGGGTGTCTGCCGAAATGTCCAGTGAAATAGGTGATTTTTCAAAAGAACATATCTTTGAGTGCTGTGGTATACATGTGAAACATCCTGTTAATTGTATACTTGTGCGTATTTATCGCCCACCTCGCAATGAAAATGATTTATTTGTCCAGTCCCTTAAACAATTATCATTACTTTTGAAATTTATTCATTTGAGATACAGGAGATCTCGGATTGTTTTGGCGGGTGACTACAACATTAATATTTTCAAAAATGACTGGAAAAAATCTGAATTTTGTAATTCAGTATTTTTTGTAATAAGTAATTTTGTAATAAGAGTCTTTCAACCTAATTATTAATATTAATCAAGCCACAAGAACAACCGCCACATCTAAATATTGCATAGATAATTTTTTTACCAATTTTGAAACCATTTCTAGCAGTGTAATCCAAACAGGATTATCAGATCATGATGCTCAAACAATAGTTATGACAACATAAAAACAAATCAAACAACCTATAAATAACCCACGTACTACAAGTAAAACCCGCTCTTTTTCAAAAATTAAAATAGACAAATTTATCAACTTATTAGAAAATGAAGATTGGACAAGCCTAAAAAGCCTAAAAAGACAACCTAAAATTCACCCTGGAAACTGAAGAGAACAATAGCATAAATTTCTTAGACACTACTATAACAAAACAATCTGGAAAACTTAGTTACAAAATCTACAGAAAACCGACTACAACAGACCACACACTATCCACCAAACATCGTACCATCCCAATAGCCACAAAATGTCTGCCTACAATAACATGATACATAGAATGTTATCTATGCCTTTAACACAAGCTGATTATAAAAATGAAGTAAACATAATAAAATTCATCGCTATACAAAATGGATTTAACTGTTCTATAGTTGATAAAATCATATGTAAATTTAAAAATAAATCACAATCTAAAAGACCCTTACAAGAACCAGTTGAAAGAAAGAAATTTGTTTCTACCGAATATAACAGTGGACTAGAACACATTTTAAAACGTGAAATGATACAGAATGGCATAACCTTATCCTACAGAACCTCTAACAAATTGGGCTATAGACTAAATAATAACACCAAACCTAGCACATTACCAAAAAGTACAGCTACTGGGACTTATCGATTAAACTGCTCAGATTGTCCAAAATATTACATTGGCCAGACTGGCAGATCATTTAAAAAACGCTTTTCCAAACACCTACCTAAACCAAAACTCACTCAACAAAAATCCAAATTCGCTCAACACGTGATAGATTCCAATCACAAAGTAGATCATTTTGATACAAACACAGAAATTCTACATATATGTAAAAAAGGTTTCATGTTAGACACTCTTGAAGAGTTCGAAATCTACAAAGCCACGAAAAGAGACCCCAATAACAATAAGAAGATAACAAAATTAATAATACTGATCATGACCAAACAACTGACTCCAGGAACGGTGTAGGCTAATCAACATGTGAAATCAATTCAGTGTCAAATACCAGCTGATAAACAATGTTTTATATATACAGTACAATCTCGTTTAAATGTTACTAATTGTGTTTTAATATTTATTCTTTGAAGACATCACTTTTATGAAGATTTAACGTTCTTTAGTTTTGAAAATGACTACTTGATAGTCGAAACTATAGTAAACCTTGTTACTATAACAGGAATTGAAGACGATAAGGTACGTAACCTATTAACTAAAAAGCCTCTCTGATCATTCAGAAACTAATGTAATTTCAAAATTCCTTTAAATGTAAATTAAATTTATAAGAGTTTTCTTAATACTGTACTATTTCACTTTGAAATAGCATTTCCTTTAACTTCAGTAAAACAAAGGAACCAATCAGAAAATAAAGGATGGGTAACTGAGGGAATCCGAATCTCAAGTGCAAAAAAAAGGCAGCTTCATGAGCTCGCCAAGCAATCTGAGGATCCCCCGTTTCTCAACTATGTATCATGTTATAGGAAGGTTTTAAAAAAATGTATTATTGCCGCAAAAATTAGATATAACAGTGATTTCATTAAACATTCTAGTAATATAGTAAAAGCATCATGGGATGTTGTTAAAAGAGAGTCTGGACAAATTAAGTCATCAAGTGGCATTGAACTGATGAATGAGTCTGTGAGCTACGAGAGCCCCCAAGACTTAGCCTCTTTCTTGAATGATTTCTTTACCCAAACATGTGATCGATTACAAGTAAATCCAAATATGTGTCTTGCCGAGAACCACCTATCTAAACTGTTAGTTATCTCTGCATCATTCTCAGATTTTCAGCCTACTGTTAGACAAATAAAAGAAATAATTCATTCATTAAAATCAAAAAAAGTCATGCGGCTGGGATGAATTTCCTGTTTTTGCTAAAAAAATGTTCAGTATACCTAGCACATCCCTTAACATTTACTATTAACTTAGCTCAAGGAATTTTTCCAGATCTCTTAAAGTACGCTGAAATCAAACCATTATATAAAGCAGGCAATAAAACATCACCAGAGAATTATAGACCGGTTGCTCTTTTGCCAACCTTTTCAAAATTATTCGAAAAAGTTATTTACAGCCAAATTTCAATCTCCTAGAGAGCAATAATTTATTGTACTCTTCTCAATATGGATTTAGAAAGGGGAAAAGCACTGGAGCTGCAATATTTGATTTTATATAAAGTGAATCATTAGCCGTGGACAAATCACATCATGCAATCTGAGCCTTCTGCGACCTGTCAAAAGCGTTTGACATTGTTAATCATTCAATATTGTTAAAAAACTGTCTTATTACGGCTTTCAGGGTAAGGCTTTTAATTTATTAACATGTTATTTAAATAATAGGAAACAAAGAGTGAAGCTTCATAAATATGATGTAAGCAACTTTTGCAATGTTCAATCTGGAGTCCCCAGGGATCGGTCCTGGAACCTCTGCTTTTTCTCATTTATGTTAACGATCTTCACTTAGCTGTTAAAGATTCAAAACTTGTCTTGTTTGCTGATGACACCTCTCTGGTTGTTACAAGTAAGGAAAAAGACATCTTACCATCCCATCTGGATGAAAATATGCTCAATGTGATTAAATGGTTCGATGATAATGGTTTAAAATTAAATCCAGAAAAGACTAAAATTATTAACTTTCATTGTAATTATAAAAAGTCTCCTTTCTCTGATAGCTCTTACTTACAAACCTCAACAAAATGTGTTAAGTCTTGTGGGTTCTTAGGAGTAAAGCTTGATAGCAGTTTCACCTGGGTGGATCACATTAATTATTTGATATGCACATTAAATAAGGCATATTATGTGCTACTGACATTGTCAAATGCTGTGGACTTAAAAACAATGCTGAAGGTATACTTTGCCTATGTCCAATCCCATTTGAATTATGGCATTCTTTTCTGGGGTAATTCTGAAATAAGTTCAAAAATATTCAAAAAACAAAAACGAATCATTAGACTGATTATGAAAGCATCAACTAGAGATTCATGTAGACCTATTTTTAAATTTTTAAATATTCTTCCTGTTCCATGTCTATTTATTTTGCAGTCTCTAATTTTTGTAAAAAATAATTATCATATTTTTTTCTCATAATCACATCCATTAACCCTCGTGCCGCGTTTCGACAAATAATTGTCGACTTGTGTTGATTCTGTACTGGCAATCGACAAAAAATTGTCGACCTGACATCGCTCAATATTATCACTTGTTATAGTATACCTATTAGTGCTATTGACAAGATTCATATACCACTGGAAACGGGAAGAGTTACCGATTGTAGTGGTATGCCTGACTTGGTTCTAAGCGACGGGAACAATGGAAAATAATATGATGAATATTCGTTGTCCAATGTGAAATCGATTTTCAAACTGACGCTAGCCATTTTGGAAGTTTTATTTACTTGTCTTTCAATTGTATTTGTAAGTCTTATTATACGTAATTATGGTGTTATTATGATATAATTGTGTTAATTCATCTTCTGTGAAGTGTTATTAGTGTCGTTTGAAGTGAAATATGTGTTGCATTAGTGTTCGTTTTAGGCTATAGTAAAATGATTATTGATTGATTGATTGACATTATTGATAGGTTTTGTTTACATTTATAAGCATAAATAATGCTCATAAAATGTAGATTTACATTATGATTTACATTTATAAGCATAAGTAATGCTTATGTAAAAGTATAATTACATTATTATTATTATTTTTACAGCATTTCTAATAATGTCAGATAATTTGTTTGACAAATCCTCAGACCTCAGAGATCTGCTACAGGTTGACTCTGGGGATGAAGAAGATATTGGTAGTGATGTAGAGGGCATATTGGACTTCTCATCTGGCAGTAGTTATAACTATGAGCCAGATGATGATTACAAGAGCGATGACTCACGTCACTCGGCCTCCAGGCAACATAGGCCTACTATTAGCCTAGGACAAGTTGTGCCCGGCCCTTCAGGCCTACAACCCATTGCAGGCCCTTCAGGCCTACAACCCATTGCAGGCCCTTCAGGCCTACAACCCATTGCAGGCCTTTCAGGCCTACAACCCATTGCTGGCCCTTCAGGCTTTCAACAAGCCATTGCTGGCTCTTCAGGCCCTCATCGACCGATTGCAACCACTCCAGATTCTGGCTCGGACTGTGACGATGGCGATGATACTTTGCCACCCAATCCACCCCCTCAGGTTCCAACTCCTACCTCTCTCTGGGTCAGGATTTATGGCAGTGAACCTGAATTTGATGTGAGTTCGGACTTCACTGTCAGAAATCCTGGGACACATGACTGCCCTATCGAACATAAACCGATTGAATACTTCAACCTGTTTATGTCCTAAGGGTTTTTGAATCTTGTCTGTAGAGAGACAAACAGCTATGCTAGGAGGTATATTGAGCAGCGAAGGAGAGAAAACACACTCACACCACGCTCTCGATACACCAAATGGATAGATGTCACTGTCAATGAGTTACGGAAGTTCATCGCTATCTTACTACTCATGGGTGTCTATTGAAGGAAGAATTTGAATGACTACTGGTCAACTGACCCAAAGTTGTTCTATCCCTTCCTCAGGCAGCTGATGAGCCAAAGAAGGTTTGAAGCTGTGAGCAGGATGATACACTTGACTTCCAGGTCGACTTTACGCATGGGTCAACCTGGCTACGACCCTTGGGTAAAAGTCAGGCTGTTCTTGGATATGTTGAACGAAGCAAGTGTAAAGCATTATGTTTCCAGACAAAACCTTAGTTTGGATGAAAGTATGATAGGGATGAAAAACCGATCTGCATTCATCCAGTACATGCCAAACAAGCGACATGCACGGTACGGAATCAAAAAGTTTGAATTGGTTGATGCCGTCACCTTGTATGTCGTACAGCTTTCCCTGTACAGCGGCAAGGATTTTTTGGCAGGCAGACTTGGCCCTTTCACCCAAAAGGTCGTGTTGGACTTGCTACAAAAAGGAAGGTGTCTGGATAAAGGTTATCACATCTTTACAGACAACTTTTATACCAAGTTGCCACTTGCACAGGAGCTTACGGATAGAAAGACGTTTTTGACAGGCACTTTAAGTAACAGATCTAAGGGCCTGCCAAAACCGTTGGTTGATGCTAAGCTGAACGTGATGGATCCTGTTTATTTCAGGAAGAAAGAGGTCCTCGTAGTAGGTTTCAAGGAGAAACCTACTAGGAAGCCCGTCTTTCTAGTCTCCACAGCATGTGAGGCTCGGCAGCAAGTTATCCGTAACTCACGTGGAAGGCAGGTGACTAAGCCGGTAATGATAGCCAAGTACAACAAGTTCATGGGGGGAGTTGACTGTAAAGACAAGTCTCTCTATCACTTGTCCTGCACTAGGCCAACAAGGAGATACTGGAAGAGGGTATTTTACAACTTTCTTGATACTTGCGTACAGAACGCCTTTGTTTTGAATAACCTACAATGCGAAGGTGTATGCAGTGTCATGACAAGGAGTAAATTTATCATGGAACTGGTAGATTCATTAGTTGTTGACCTAGTTGCAAATCCAGGCCCAAGTACTGAAACCCCTTTCTTCCAGTCACCCCAGGCTGAGCATAAGCC
The DNA here is from genome assembly GCA_035578905.1 of Stictocephala bisonia. Taxonomy (NCBI): domain Eukaryota; kingdom Metazoa; phylum Arthropoda; class Insecta; order Hemiptera; family Membracidae; genus Stictocephala; species Stictocephala bisonia. The sequence continues at coordinate 1,403,347 of JAQJVL010000044.1, read as the reverse complement.
GACTCCCACTCTGAACAGGTCGAAGAAGGTCTGTCCTGTGTGTTGTAAAAGGTCCACCTACTGGAGTCCCGGCTGCAATTGTGGGGGTCCACAAACATTGCTTCCACCTTTTGGAAAATAAATACAGAGCCACACATAGCAGGAAGAAGCCCAGAGCCCGATCAGGCTCTGACTCAGATTAGATTTTTACATATCATTTTCCGGCTACGCGCAATATATTTCAAAATTTTATTTCTCTATCATTTATTATCCAAACTGCCCCAAATGTTTTACATTACTTTTGGTATATACATACAACACACACAAAATTATATTGAAGCCTTTTTATAAAAGAAAAAAAATTGTGAACATGAAGAATATCACATTTGTGTGCGTACGCCGGATAAATTTCATCATCATCTGTGGACCCCTAAGCTCACAGCCAGAGGATACCAAGGTAACCATTTTACAAATATATTTTATTTATAGAACAAGTAATTCTATAAATTTTAGTACTAGTTAGAAGTCTGTACTGATTATATAAAATTTTTAGCAAATTTTTGAAAATTATGTTACCACAGTAACAAATTTTTGCATAAATTGTATTACACAGGGTTTTGTAAGTATAATTACTTTTATACTTCAAATAACATATAAAACCTTTATATATCCTGAAACTAGATGAAATTTGTAATATTTAGGCTATCTTGGAATTTTGAATTTAGCTATAATATATTGTTTTCAAGGTGACCCCCCCCCCCCCTTTTTATGTTTACAAAAGTCATTGTCCGAGATATCATGAGTCATAAAAAATTTTTGTTTTCCCAAAGATGTAATATTTTATTATTATTAGATAGCCTGCTTTATTAGGAGTGCACTAATACCAAATACAAGTAAGGTTATATAATTTTACTATTTTTTATCATTTTTTGAAATAATGTCTGCAAATGCGCAAAAAATGATGTGACGGTACAGGAAAAAGTAGAACCCGGTTCGAGGGTTAATATAGTACACGTAATTCAAACCTTTTTCAATTTCCTGTTCATAAAAAAGAATTCTTTGAAAAAATGCCATTCTATTCTTCCATTCGTTTATACAACAAACTTGCAATAGAAATCCGTTCTGAACTGTCACCAGTAAAATTTAAAATTATAACTATTAATTATCTGCCTGAGCATTGTTTTTATAGTGTACAAGAGTACCTAGATTCTGATAAATAGTGACTATTCGATAATATTCTTTGGAGAGTTTGAACTACTGTAACTTAGTTTTAATCTAGTTTTAAGCTTTGACCTGTTGACAATTTACCTACCATATTGATATTTATTTCATGTAAATGGTGTATGTAATGTAAATAAATAAATAAAAAAATAGATGTAAATAATGATTTCAAAAATATTCACAACTATTGAAATATAAAAGTGGTGTTTATAATATTGAGGAAGTTTGAACTTTCAGAATGTTAAACACAGAACATGGAAGGTTGTAAGCATGGTTTTCTTCACATTTGATTGTAGGGCTCCTCTTTACTGAACTTGAAGGTGTCAATGGTAATCTAATGATGTTATTTTATTTATTTAATTAATCTTAAGCTGTTAAACAAAAACAATGAAATGAACACATTTGAAATAGGCGAAGTAGTATAATTGAGTATTTATTCTAATAAATACGTAGCAACGCAAGTACTGCAAGTGAGATACTGTTAATAAATTTAATATTAAAGTTTACAGATACAGTTTACCTACTATATTTTTAGTCAAAAGCCACAGGGCGAGGGGTCACGAGCAAAGTGAGTGAAACTTTCTACCAACTGTCATTACTGAGGCCGAAGGCCAAGGTGTCACGAGCACAGCGAAGTGAAGGGGTTGGCATGTAAAGCGTGCAGGGATATCCCCTAGTATATACTATTCTTAAGGGAATTTTTGTATTCATTACACAATTATTATTTACCTGTGGATTCGGGTAGTTCACGCCATGATTACTCCTTTCTGCATAATCCTCACCAGGCAGTATTAGAAGGTGTCCGTAAAAATTTCCAATAGGTATTCTACATTTGGTGGTGTTCATTCCGTACCTCCCAATTGTTGTTATCTAAAACAATGTCCCAAATGATGGTTAGACAATGTACTTTTTAGTATTACACTATACAAAACACAAAGAATCACCAACAATTAAGTTTTATCAACAATCCAATTGAAATTAATATGTAAATAAACATTCTTAAGTAGTTGGATAAGAAAAGGTAGTGAACAATTAACACAAAATTAGGTAAAAACAAATAAAAACTAGATATATATATATATATATATATATATATATATATATATATATATGTAATAATTAAATTACAATTAATATTTTTATCAACAAACCCATTGCATAACTGATTTAAAATATTTTAACTAATAATAATGCAGTAATAATCTAATTAATTAATTATTAGATTGTATTAGAAATAATGTAAAAAACACAAATGAATAAATAAAAATACTGAAATAAAATAACTAATATATTTCTCAACAAACCAATGCAATTTATTTGTAGATTCACCCTCTTGAGTATATAAACTAACAAACTGCGCTTAAGAGTGCATATATGTTAGTTAATAGTAAAATTTCTTTATGCATTTCTTCTTCACAAGCATCACATATAGTGCCTGAATTTTGAACTAATGATCTTTTTACTGCAATATTTATTTATAAAAGAAATGTTTATAAAATGTCCAATATGACATTAAAATAAATATCTGCCCCTGTTTCCATTTGATGTCAAGATAGATAAAATTACTCACTTCGCTCATTGGAGCTTCGCCCCCAAACCTCCTTGTAGTTTAAGCATCAATAGTCAGGTCACGGGTCCTTTCAATATGATAATGGGTGGCTACCAAAGTTGATTATCAGGAGCTTTCCAAGTTGATCACAGGCTACACAAGATTATTACGGGCGGTTACCAAAGTGAATCACGGGGGACTATAAAAGATCATCATGGGGGGCCACCTAAATGGTTGACAGCCAGTTAACCTAATCGATGATGGGTGCTACCCAAGATGATCACGCATGATTAACCAAGTTGATCACAGGGAGTTCCCAACAGGATCATGGGAGCTACGCAAGTTGGTCATGGGGGTTTGCCAATGTTGATCACAGAATCTAACCTAGGTTATCACCGGGATCGCGTAAGTCGATGACTGTAGTTGATCACAGGGGCTGGTAAACGGAGAAGTTAACGAAAATAGTGTACAAGGTTTTAAATGTCCAGCCTATTTAATCATGCTGAAATAGGTGTTTATAGGGCAGGATTTAGTACTTTGGCGCCTCTAAGCCCAATAATTTGTTCCACCCCCTAATCTGGTTAAAGTTACACTTTCCTAAAAACCTTTACTAAAAAAATATATCAGGCCTATTTGTTAATAGCTTAACGTCACTCCACGATGCCACTTTATCATTGCAAGTTTTTTGAGGAATTAACTAGGTTCTGGGCTTAACAAAATATCGTTAATGTATTAACAAAAGATTGGTTAATAACTTTGGTTTTGTTCAATTTAGTCATTTGAGCATATAAATAAATTTAAAAAAAACTGTAAAAGACGAGGGGGCTACCTAAGTTGATCATGGGGCGCTAGTCAAGTTGACTATGGGGGCTACTCAAGATGATAACGGGTGATTACCCCCAAGTTGATCATAGGGGCTCCCAACATGATCACTGGGGGGGGGGGGTCTACTCAAGATGATCATAAGTGGTTAGCTGGTCAACAGAGTGGTAAACGTAAATAGTGTACAAGGTTTAAAGTTTCCAGCTGGTTGTAATCATGCTTAACCCCTTTAACGCCAGCCTTTTATTTGTTAGTATCCCTATAACGCCACGGTCCGATATCTCGGTCAGCCGTAGACTTTCGAAAAACGCCATGGTCCGAAATGTCGGACTGCTCGCTTTTATTTTCTTTTTCGTACTTAGCGCCGATCAAATGACGTAAAAGCCACATAATTCAACTAAGTATGAAACAGGCTTCACGGTAAAAACACTTTTGTTGTCTTTGCTATTCAACTTTTTCCCTTCGGTAACGTTGAAATCAGCCTTTCCGTAGACATTGGTTGTTGACTTTTGTTTGTTTACTAAGTTTGCTGTCAGTGAGTTGTAAGGTTATGTGAGGTTGTTTCGGTGTTTTTGTTAGTTTATATTTGTATATTTTGATTCTGTTTGTATATATATTGTTAGAAAATATGAGTAAACGTGTCCAAAAACGATATCCTGTGAGTGAAAATACTCTTGTGCAAGGGCTAGTGTTGGACGAAGTGAATAATTTCGGCACCAGTTCTTTTGTTGACAACGATGAGCTAAGTGATAGTTTTGTGAACGAAATAGATTCTTCAGATGATAATAGTAGTATTATTTCTGAAAGTAGTAATGAGCTCTTTGGGAACGATGATACTGATGAGGACCCTGATTATTCTCCAGAAGCAGTTGATGACACAGATGAAAATGTTGATCAGGATATGCCTAGTACAAGTACTTCTAGGCCTAGAGTGCTGCAAAAACGACCTCGAGGTAGGCCTAAAAAGAATCTTGTTTTAGATAACTTCTCAGATGATGACTTAGATGACCCTAGTCCTAGGAACCTTTCTGATCAAAACATTATTTGGCAAACAGTAGAAGAAGGACAAGACACAGGCTACAACCACACCTTTACATTTGATGAAACACCAGGACCTAAATATTGCCCTAAAAATGACAGTAAGCCTATTGAGTATTTTTATATGTATTTTACAGTTAGTTTATTGAATGATTTTGTTACGATGACCAATTTATATGCTAATAAATATATTAGAATCAATGCAAACCTCTCCGGGAGCAAGAGCCCGACAGTGGAAACCAGTGACCATAAATGAGATAAAGGGTTTCATTGCCACAATCTTGAATATGGGTATTATAAAAAAAACCTACTATTTGCAGCTATTGGTCAACCTTGGATGAATTAGTTACTCCATGGTTTCCAAAGATGTTTAGCCGCAATCGCTTTGAGGCTATTCTCCAGTTCCTTCACATTGTTGACAATAGATCACTTGCTAAGCCTACAGATCCAGATTATGATCCATGTGGAAAATTTGCCCCTCTTGTTGACCATGCTAATAGAGTATTTAGAAGGCACTATACACTTCATAGGGAATTAGCCATCGATGAGAGCCTTATTGGGACAAAGAGTCACACACGGTTAATCCAGTATCTCCCCAACAAACATCACCACAAATGGGGAATTAAATTGTGGATGCTGTGTGACAGTGTGACTAAATACTGTTTAGGTTTTTCCTGTTATAAGGGAAAAAGTAATGATAATCCTGCGCCTGAACATGGGTTGGCTTATAATGTAGTGTTGAGCCTCCTAAAATTAGGCCCATACTTGAACAAAGGGTATTCTCTCTTTGTCGACAACTTTTTCATGTCGATTCCTCTGGCTGAGTACCTATATAAACAATTTACATTCATCACAGGAACTGTAAGAAAAAATAGAAAAGGAGTGCCACAGGTCATGAAAGAAAAATTTGAAGTAGGGAAAAAGCTATATCTAAGACATGAAGAAAAGCTCATGCTTGGATACAGGGAAAAGGCCAGCCAAAAAAATCCAGTTGTTCTTCTTACAACAAAAACCTGTGCCAAATCAGTAGAAAAGACTAAAATAAAAAGAAATAATGAAGTTGAAATAAAATCCAAGCCAGAGATTATTGATTTATATAACAAGTTTATGGGAGGGATTGGACTACTCTGATCAGATGCTCTATGTTTATCTAGATGAGAGAAGAACAGTGAAATACTGGAAGAAAGTGGTTTTCAACATTTTTGGAAGAATGATTTTGAATTTATTCATATTATACAAAGAAAACAATACTGGGAAAGACATGACTAGATTACAGTTTACTCTTTCTATAATTTCTAGCATCAAGGAAGAATGGCTGGCAGAAAAGAATTCACAAAATCTTCCTCCCCCGATCAATTTAGCAGGAGGTGATGCTGGAGCCAATCTACCAAATTATGGTATTGTAAGCCTTCCTGGTAAAAAGGAGAGAAACTGCTGTGTTTGCACACCAGAAAGTAAAGCTGATGGTGGAAAAAGAAAAAAGTCCAGAACCATTTGTGTGCGCTGTGACAAGGGAGTTCACGGATTGTGCTTTGCACGCCATAAATGTACCAAATAAACCAAAGTACAAAACCCAAGAGCAAGTTGTAAATATGTACATATTTGTAAATAATATTTCTAGAATAGTGTATAGGCCTAGTGTGTAAACACTTTTTAATATGATCTTATATGGTTTGTGTAATGGACTTCGTCATAGACCAAGTGTGAAAATATCAAGAATTTCCATTTTTGACGGTTTCTACAAAAATGTCAATATCTCCTCAGTTTTTCAAGTTAAAGTCTTCAAATTTAGCCTGCATGTCAGGAACTAACTTAGTTATAAAATAAAGTTACTAATCAGTAGGTTATATTTTTTTATAAATATGTTTTTATGTATCAACTTTGAAATTTTAACTTTCAAAAAAAGTTTAGTTTTTTGAAAATTTAATTTTAAAGAAATATTTTTATTTTATTTTTAATAATATGGATTAAAAGACAATTCAATTACCTACAAAATAAAAAAAACTAATTGAAATTATCTTTGAAAATAACAAAGTTATGGTCGTTTTAGTGAAACTCTGCATTTTGGCTAAAACAGGGCCTGGCGATTTTGGCTTCACTAACCAAGAAAAGGCTGGCGTTAATGGCGGCGGCGCGGCGGTCCGATATATCGGACCATGGCGTTAAAAGGGTTAAATAGGAGGATATATTAAAAAAATCACATTTTTTTAACAAAAAGCTTAACTTAACCAACTTTTTGTGAGGAAACTGTTGTATATACAGCATGGAAGTATTTAACATTCTTGTAGTAAACATTATTGTGAATTTAACAACGTCATTTGATGTTTTCTAAACAAAATATTGCAACTACATAAAAACAAGTACCTCAACAGTATACGAAAGTCAGCATTTTCATATAATTATTTTGAAGTTTTTGTTTGTTTTGAAAGGTGAAACATCAATTGTAAAAACAGTTAAATAGTCTGTAAGGTTTATACTTTCCAACTTATTTCATTCATACATACATGGGAGGACTATTCGATAAAATTACATGTTTTTGAGAAATCTCAACTTTACTTTTTGTAAAGAAACAGTAGAATATACTACAAAACGTACATTAAACCTTTAGTGCACAATTTTATTGTCAATATAAATATTTCAATTGCTGGTCTTAACTAAATATTACAACTTCAGTAAAACAAAAACCTCAGCTGTGCAAACAGGTAAGCGCTTTCTTGTCAGCCATTTTGAATTTTGTCTAGGTTATGAAATTGCCAAATAACATTTTATATAATTTTTTATATATTTTGCTAACAGAAAAATGAAGCTAGGGTTTTATAAGTTTATGGCTTTTTTCAATCATATTTAAAATGGGAGGAACTATTTAAAAAAATCATGTTTTCGACAACACTCAAAATTACCGACTTTTTGTGAAAAAACTGTAGTATATACCATAAAAATGTATATGGAACTTTTTGTACAGAATTGCATTGTTAATCTGAACACTTTGTTTGATTCTATCTAAAGTAAATATTACAGCGCCAGTAAAATAAAAACTTCAACCGTGAAAACATGTCAGCAGTTTCTTGTCAGCCATTTTTAATTTTTTCTGGGTTTACAAAGTGCAAAATCTAATTGTATAGCATTTTCTGGACAGAAAAGTGAAGGTAAATAGTGTCTAAGGATTTAAGTTTCTAGCTAATTAGAAGCAGTTACCTAAAATTTTTTATTTCATTGATTAGTAGGCTCAAAATCTAGTGATATGCCTAGCTTACTTTAATACAATTTTTACTAATAAGTCTACAGACTATTTGCGATAGGCCCAGCTTTTATTAATTACTGTTATATCAATAACACAATGAGTTGAAAACAAAACTCGTTTTTTATCTAATAAGTATGTGAAGAAACCAACATATTTAAAAATCATTATTATTTGACAGCTTTTTTTCATTTTACATGTTTTGGTAACTATGCAATTTCTTGTCACCTCTGAAAATACAATTTCTTTTTGAAAAAGTGGTGAAATGTGAGTTTTTTTGAGGAGGTTGATTTCATCCGCAGAAAACTGTTTTAACGGAAAATCAAAAAACAATTTTTTTTTATCTTATAGTGAAAAAAACAACTTTTTTAAAAATAGTTTTCCATCAAATTTCTTTTCCATTTCACATGTTTTTTTAAAGCTGAACACAAATGTATAATTGTGTTTGCAGTAAAATTATTTATTTAGCCTGAAAAATGCATTTTATACTTACCTAACCAATCATAACCTAACTTATCCTAATTGTCTATTTACTCAACAAAAATTCATAATTTGCAATATATTCGGGTGTTTAGCCTCCGTGACGGTCTCCTGGCTGTTACTCCGGCGGAAATATAGATGAATTTGGTTTATGTGATTAATAGTTGTTATATATAATAATCGCGTAATAGCCGCTAATCGCGATTCGCTGCGAAAGTAGTTTTTCGTTATATCTCAAGAAATAATATAATAGACCAAATTCGTATTCAGTGTAAAAATACACATCAAAATAAAAAAAACTATGATTAAAATACTATTTAAACTAACAGAATGTGTCAAAAATACTATAAGTTGTAATATTAGTTTTCAGAATTTTTCGGTAAAATACGTAATTTCCGCGAAATGTTTTATATGCTGATCACGAATATATAATTGGGTTATCCAGTAACATTATTTTTTTGGCCTGAAAAATATTTTTTTGACCTCACCAAACATAACCGAACTTATCATGACTTTTTACTCAACAAATAGACGCAATTTGCGTTAAATTATTGTGCCTGGCCTCTGTGACCACCTATTGTCCGTAATTCTGGCAGGAATATGCGTGAATTCAGTTTTTTGTGGTTAAAATCTGATATATATAATGATTGCTAATCGTGATTCGCCGCAAAAGTAGTTTTTCTGTTGTATCTTGAGAAATAATTTGTATAGACCAAAATAGTTTTCAAATTCGTATTTAGCGCAAAAACAAAACATCAAAACTAAAAAAAATGATTATATCATTTAAATTAACGGAAATATATCAAATTTACTAAAAAATGTGACATTAGTATTTTCAAATTGTTCGGTAAAAACGATTTCCGCAGAATAAAAAAATTCTCACGAAATTGTAGTCAATTATTGACCCATTTCAGGTAGTTTTCAAATTTTGTTTGGTGGCAAGAAACTACATAATAACCTTGTTGGTTTTAATAAATAATAATTCACACAAAACTAAAACAATTTGTAAAAAATTACGACTTTAGAGTTAGTAGGCCTAGACGATAAATTGTTTAAATAATTCTGCATTTTATTGATAATAACTGAATAAATAAACTGGAAGGTTAACTAACAAAACACGCCGTTCACATTATCTCTTCTTGTTGCCCACCTGTTGTTGCCGGTAATGGTAAATGTAAACAGAACAAATGCATCAGCCCATCCTCGCCCAGCCTGTTGTCGATGTATTTTCGTTATTTAAAAAGAACGCAACGGTTTCATTGAAACAATAATTCGGCATCGAAACGTTTCAAAATTTTGCAAATAGCTGCAGTAGAACAGACAGCAACAGTGAGCGTCATCGGATATCAATAGAACAAAACGAAAACTCCCAAAGTTTAGTCGCAATTTTAACCTGCAGTGTAAGTTGCAACAGAATGTCAACAAATTTAAGAGGCGACGCTTGACATTGGATTGATTTGCGTGTTTCAGCAAAATGCGGTGGGTGAAGCTATCATATTGTCTGCAACAGCTTCATTCAACTGTTTCAGTTGCAACCGTTTTGTCAAAATATTCCATGTGTATTATTTTGAACATAACAATGTGCCAAGTCGACTTGTGTCTTATCATACGAAGATTGACGAGGTTTACCGAACTTATCGCTTGAGTTTAACTGGAGCCCTCAAGTCCGAACCTTCCTGAAGTCACCGGATTACTCTCGTCTCGCTCAACGAGAATTCCCGAAGGTTACCGAAATTCAAGCATTTCCAGGTTTTTTCAAAGCGCCGTAAAATTCAAGCATAATTCCAGGTTTTCCCGAAATTCCCGTTGAGTAGCCACCCTGTCTAGTGTTAGTGGACTTGTCTTTAAGGTAGGAAGTTTGCTAACAAATAAAAATAATGGTACCTTGATAAACCTGACAACAGGTGGTGGATGGATGTCATTCATAATGAGGGTCTTGGTGGTAATGTCTGGTGCCACCACCAGCCTCTGGGCGTCCTGCTCCTCAGAGACAATCCACAGGTCGATAGAAAGGGAGAGTAGATCGGGACATGCAGGTACGAACAGGTCTGTGAGTAGCACTGGACACCCGAGGTCCAGGACAACAAACCTGCGAGCCCCAGAGTGCATGCGCTCCACCACCAGAGAGTGCTGGGGCGGCTTCATCACAAGCTGTTGCCAAGGTACTCTTTCCTGCAATAACAGCGTGTAACTCAATTAATATTAATAATAATAATAATACACAAAAATACCAATCTTACAACAAGTTTAGGCTAAACCATTGTCTAAAGAAATAAGCAGACTGACAAGACAATGCATTAGCTGTAGACGCACACCTGTCCTGCTAACGGTGGTTGGTTTCAAATAAGTACTTCGACAACTTTTGACATTATTAGTTCAGATATTAGTCACTTCAGTAAGCGATGGAGAAAGAAAGAAAGAAAGAAAGAAAGAAAGAAAGAAAGAAAGAGAGAGAGAGAGAGAGAGAGAGAGAGAGAGAGAGAGAGAGAGAGAGAGAGAGAGAGAGAGAGAGGGAGGGAGGGAGGGAGGGAGGGAGGGAGGGAGGGAGGGAGGGAGGGAGGGAGGGAGGGAGGGAGGGAGGGAGGGAGGGAGGGAGGGAGGGAGGGAGGGAGGGAGGGAGGGAGGGAGGGAGGGAGGGAGGGAGGGAGGGAGGGAGGGAGGGAGGGAGGGAGGGAGGGAGGGAGGGAGGGAGGGAGGGAGGGAGGGAGGGAGGGAGGGAGGGAGGGAGGGAGGGAGGGAGGGAGGGAGGGAGGGAGGGAGGGAGGGAGGGAGGGAGGGAGGGAGGGAGGGAGGGAGGGAGGGAGGGAGGGAGGGAGGGAGGGAGGGAGGGAGGGAGGGAGGGAGGGAGGGAGGGAGGGAGGGAGGGAGGGAGGGAGGGAGGGAGGGAGGGAGGGAGGGAGGGAGGGAGGGAGGGAGGGAGGGAGGGAGGGAGGGAGGGAGGGAGGGAGGGAGGGAGGGAGGGAGGGAGGGAGGGAGGGAGGGAGGGAGGGAGGGAGGGAGGGAGGGAGGGAGGGAGGGAGGGAGGGAGGGAGGGAGGGAGGGAGGGAGGGAGGGAGGGAGGGAGGGAGGGAGGGAGGGAGGGAGGGAGGGAGGGAGGGAGGGAGGGAGGGAGGGAGGGAGGGAGGGAGGGAGGGAGGGAGGGAGGGAGGGAGGGAGGGAGGGAGGGAGGGAGGGAGGGAGGGAGGGAGGGAGGGAGGGAGGGAGAGAGAGAGAGAGAGAGAGAGAGAGAGAGAGAGAGAGAGAGAGAGAGAGAGAGAGAGAGAGAGAGAGAGAGAGAGAGAGAGAGAGAGAGAGAGAGAGAGAGAGAGAGAGAGAGAGAGAGAGAGAGAGAGAGAGAGAGAGAGAGAGAGAGAGAGAGAGAGAGAGAGAGAGAGAGAGAGAGAGAGAGAGAGAGAGAGAGAGAGAGAGAGAGAGAGAGAGAGAGAGAGAGAGAGAGAGAGAGAGAGAGAGAGAGAGAGAGAGAGAGAGAGAGAGAGAGAGAGAGAGAGAGAGAGAGAGAGAGAGAGAGAGAGAGAGAGAGAGAGAGAGAGAGAGAGAGAGGGTGGGAGGTGGAGAGGGGGCCTGCGAACATAAAATAATTTCACCAAACTGGAAAACCGGCTTTACAAGACCAACATAAGAGGACATTCTTCTTGTTTATTTAGTCATTGGTTATGCTAACAGACAAATGTATTAATAAATGTGTGACGATTTAAATCCTAGATCTACAGTTAGTGGTGGTATATGCACAATTCAAATTTAAATGAAAACTTTGTTACTACACATATTTTTAGTACAGTTGGCTATATTTTTATACGCACTATTATTTGAAATAATAGACATTATTATCTGAAAACTAAACAACAGTAATATAAAATATTACTAAATGAAAATAAACATACAAAATAAAAATATTTTTATTGAATGATTTTATTTGTACTTTTTCACTTCTTTAAATTTATAAATAGCTGCATGACATAAAATCATACAATAAATGATCCGTGTGTCAGCTTGGGTGGATTCACAGATTGGTGGAATACATCACATCATCCGCAGGCACTCATTTGCTATGTTCCACTCTATCCAGTTACAGCCAATCCATCCTTGATTCTGATGATTTTTTATCAATTGCCAGTCGATAAATGAAACTTAAAAATGTATTCACCCTGTTTGTCTAGTAAGTAGGTACAATATATTATACTCTATATAGCAAAACCATATTTTTTTAGTGGAGAGACAGAGACGTATAATTATAACACAATTAACTTCATTTTGCGTGCTAGGATGAGCATATTTTTGTTTTGTACTTGTTAGACCAGCAGCTTGGCATGACTTTCAAACTAAGCGAGTGGCGAAGGAAAAAAACTAAATGGGGACATCACGAATTTAACAACTACCAGCTGCATGGCAGTCACTACCTTGGCCTCTCGGCTACAGCTGCTCAATACTATATACTCTATGTAATGTCCCGACATAAATCAAGCTCTTTCCACCCCCTCCAAGGTATATCAGTGCTTCAGCCATCTCAGTTTGCCTCTTGTTTGAGTGGGACTCATTCAATTTAAATATAACTCCATTTTACCAAACAGTATTGTTAAACTAGATTAATAAAAATAGCCAGAGGTCTCACAGACTAGGATTTTTCTCAGTATTACAAAATAAGCTTTTTTATAAGAAAACACACGTTCTTTGCTATTAATCATTTGAATGAGTTTGCTTAACTACTGAAAATTGGAAATGTAAGAAATCTTGCTGTATATAAAGGGAAATGCCAGACAAGCATATTTTAACCCGGCGTGACACACACCACGGCAAATAATGCCACTGACACGGACTTAGATTCCGCTACTAAAAACCATTGGAGAGGCCTCAGGATATCAAAGCACGAAGTAATGCATGCGGACTGTGAATCTGATAATACATTATCTAACAGCGCCATTTGCAGTGTTCGACCAAGTTTATATTCTCATTGCTGCCATTAAATAGTGTACATTTTTATTTTTAATTAACTAATGCATTTATTATGGATGTGGGATAAGGTGTTAGGTACCACAGCCATTAAAAATAATTAGTTTTATATAATAATAATTATTATTCCGGAATGCGGACTCTCAGTCCATGAGGTGTGCACTGGAGGGTTAAATAATGGCTTTGAAGGCATGAAATATTAGTAAGACCTTCAATTTAGGCTATTAAAAATGATTCTGGAGAATTCATTGAGATAAAGACACGGTTTATGAACCATTTAATCCTTAACAAAAGTAAAGTATTGTAAAATTATAGGAAAGGATACATGAGTTACAACAAATACTACTTCAAATATAAAAATGTAAAGACCTCTAGACAGCTATTTAACAGATTAGTTAGTATAATTATGATTAAATATAAAGAAAAACTACTATAAAATACAAGAATTCTGGTTTATGATTGATGGCGTGAAGATGGTTTTTTTTTTAAATTTACACATTTAAGATAATCCATTTCAAATGACACATTGTTATTATTAATAGAAACAAGTTAGCTTAGGCTATCATAAGTTAAATATACATTACTATACTGGGAAACTTACATACATACATTACTGGGAAAAATATTGTCTTTTCTTCTTATCTGAAAGACAATTTAACACGTTAGCTGCCATCCTTAAAATGAGTATTTTTGCTCTAAATTGCCAAAAACTTTTATGAAAATATTTAAAACAATGATGCATTATATTTACTAAGCCACCATTTCTGAGTATAGAAATAGTACATACATAGGCATTATATGTATATAAATATGTCGGGAGTATTGGCCCAACACAGTTTTTTTAGTAGCGTATACGGCACATAAAAAACTCTGTCGAGCATATCGGCCTAACACATTTTGAGGTAAATTTGTTTTCATGGTTTGGCTACACTGACTGCATGATAAAATTAATCCAGTATTCAATATGTATTACGTTATTTCAATTCCAACATTCACTAAACATGTCTGTCAAGCCTATTCTCCCATCAACTTGCCAGTAGAACATGCCAAAATTTGAAGTTTTATGAACAACTTTGTATACAACAAAAAACTTAGAAATTCGCTCTGTAAATAGTATGATTCTTGCAATACAGTAAAATGTGTTCGGTTTCTTTAAGAAAGCAGGACCAGTCGAGTAACAACAAAATAACCATAAGGTTACTGAAAAACAATGTCGGGCGTAGTGGCCCGACGGCATCTAGCTGAGACAAAGAGACGTCGGGCGTACTGGACTGACACGGCAGCTAAAGTGTTAAAGCAGTTTAAAGTTGTTTTAGTGTACAAATTACAAAAAATAGGCAAGGGGATGAAAAAAATGTTCAGTCCAACAAAATATGACAATAAATACTGTTGCTTGATAACAAAATGAGCAATTAAACGCTATTATACTTACAATATCATTTTCCACAATCTTCTTTGGTCCATTGTTAGCTACCTGATTAGGCAGTAGAGGAGACATGGGAGACAGAGGAGTGCTCGAAGGAGGTGCCTCAAAGTAGTTGATCAAAGGACCACCTGTTCCTCCTGAAATATTATATTATATTATATTTTATTACAAATGTTGAGTTGACTGCATTCTACGGACCACTTGGCTTCTGGTGTAAGGCTGTTAGGGTGCCATCTGATTTAAGTCAAAAAGAATGTACATAATTATAACCAAAAATAACCAGTCATTTACCACAAAAAATGGTAATTTATATGGGATACCCAAAAAACTGAAGAATCTTTTTTTTAAGGTATTTCAATTTACTTCCAGTCAAACAGAGAACAGATTATTGACATCTAATGTTTAATTACAAGTTGAAATGTTCTACCAAGAGTAATTTATAACTATATTGACTTAATAGGTTTTTTAAACTCAATAAAAATGTAATTTTTAATTAATATTATGCTCTTAAACTTTTACGTTTGTAAACAAAATTGTTCTTTGTTTTTCTTTCAAAAAAAAAAAAAAAAAAAATAAAAAACTCTAGAATTATAATATTTGCTTCAATCAAACAATTTATTAATTTTACTTATATTTTTAGTAGACATTTTCTTCACTAATTTTGGTGATTTCCTACCATTTATATACGACAGTAGTAATAAATTTACTTTCCTATAATACTCCTTTAAAGCTTTCACTAAAATGAATCAAAGAATATTAATTACCAGTTGATGTCCTATCCAAATCGTCATTTTCTAAACAACACTAACCAGAGTCAATCTTCTCCAGTTTGGTGCCGTCGCTGGTGCCATGGCAGGTGAAGTGTAAGGGTTGGACCTCCAGTAAGCCCTTCATGAAGTGGTTGGCCGTCAGACTCCTCAGTTGACTATGTGAACTGTTCCCCCGACCTTCACTCACTATCTTAGCTGCAACCACAGGATACATAAATTAATTTTAAAAATGTTGCTGTTAAAAACTATTATAATGGAAGAGAATACTTAGATAACAGTAAATAGTTTGTATATTTTAATATTTTGATTTTAATTAGTTTTTATTATGAAATAACAATGTATATTGTGCTACCTATTTTAAGCTAAAACATAAATAACAATGTATTT
The DNA here is from genome assembly GCA_035578905.1 of Stictocephala bisonia. NCBI lineage: Eukaryota > Metazoa > Arthropoda > Insecta > Hemiptera > Membracidae > Stictocephala > Stictocephala bisonia. The sequence goes on along the minus strand of JAQJVL010000044.1, from coordinate 1,387,490 downwards.
GGAATGTCTTTGTTTGATATAAATCTTTAGTAATAAATTAACCGACATTGCACTTATTTAAAATATAACTTACATTATTATGTATGTTTTTGTGCTAAATAAAAATACTATTTTAAGTATTGTGTGCGTTGTACCGGGTCTTTTGACCGGTACATTTCGTTTTTTTCGTCGTGGTCTGCCGGGCTGCCTGAGATCGCTCGTGTCCTGCGTTTCGCGTACTTTGGTGGCCGTTGGCTCGGATCCGTTCGTTCCGGGTTCCAGCTTCGGTCAGGTTGGCCTGTCTGTTCACTTGTTCTCAGCGGCCGTTCGTCACGAGATGCAGGGCTAGAGGCTCCCAAAACGTAAGTATTCATTTGTAATTTCTAATATCTAATCACCCTTTTGATGAAAATACTTTTGTTTAAATAATTTTCATCGGGCTTACTTGTGTTTTCAGGGTTTTGTCTAATTTATATTCTTTGTCTGTTTGTTAACCTAGGTTCGAGCCACGTGCTCAATGTTACATTTTTAGCATTAATTGCTTTTTATATCTGGCTTTATAATTAATAGTAGTTCTGTATAATGTTTTGTTGAGCCTTTTACAGTTGGAGTTACCGATTTACCATTTTTTTTTTTTTTTTTCATTGACAATAACCTAGCCTATCTGTGTAGTTTGTTTTTCATGTTATAACATTTTGCCCCTGTATCCATAGCCTAGTTTTCAGTTTGTCATTTTAAGTCCATATACGTAATTAATTCTTTGGTAATTTGTTAAGTTGTAGTTTGTCTTAAATCTGTTTTCCAACATAATTTTTCATAGCCTAAAAATGGATCTTTTATTTTTCTAGTGTGCTCCAATCATGTATAATTTTGTCTGTTCTTGTGTTGTTTTGCCATTTCATGTTATATTGTGTTGTTATTTATTTTTATGCTTTAGGCCTAGTGATTTAGTTAGTTATTTATTTAGTTCGTGTTTTGTATTATTGATGTCCGGGGATGAGAGAACGGTACCGTGTTATATTTTTTTAAATTGTTTAATTTTTAAACTTTCACCAAAAGGTGATTATTGGGCTTGGCTTAACTTCTAATTCGGAGCTGCCCAGGGATTGCGGCTTACTCCCTGGCCTCAGTGGAATTATGGGATGGTGGGGCTAAATTGCCGAGTTATTTGGGGTTATCGAAATTGTTTCTGATTTTGTCACCTTTTAAATTTGTTAATAAATTTTTGTCTTACGTTTTGGGTGTCTCTGGCTAGGCTGCAGATAGGCCTTGTAGTTGTTAATTGTTAATTTTGGTATTTGTAGCGTTAAGTGTTTTTTGTAGCTGGTGTCATGTTATTGTTATTTATTTAACTGCGAATTAATATTGTGGCCTTCTGCCGTTTTTTGATTAATTAAATATTGCTTTCTTGATAGTAAAATTAGTTTTGCTCAGCTGCCGAGTGCTATTTTGACCCTCCAACTGCCACCCGTGATCCCATCGCTTGACTTGTTTTGAGCCATCCCCCGGTTGGCACGCTTTCCAGCTTTGGTGGGGGGGATGGGTCTCAGCGTATACCATGGTATTTAAATAAATGGTAGGCATAGCTTTATAATTAACAAAGTTTTTGTTTATGACATGTTTAATGCGTGTTAATCCTCCTTGAAATTTAGTTCCCTTCAATAGCATTGATGGTACGGACATTATTCTCAAGAAAGATACCTTTCATATTGAGCAGGTCCCTTAGGTCCTCGGGGCCAGGGCCTCCCACCTCAGGGGTTCCAAAGCTCCCGCTGGTTGAGCTCACTCCATTCCAGACGATACTGTCACCTGCCACTCCTGTAGTGTATGCCAGTGGTGTGGAAGTGAACTTGGCTGGCACGGGCGGTTCCTGGTCAAACAGCTCTGCTTCAAACGGTGTTCCATACAGTCCAAACCTAGAATGCACAGTATTTGTAAGCATAACAAATGGAGGGCCTACAGAATGCTTTTTAGGAGTTTTGATTAGGGATAGGCTAAATATTACTTAATAACATTTTGAGGAGAACAATGATTAATATAACGTGTTTGAGTTGTGTCCCTGAAGAACAGAAACATAATTTAGCAAAGTACCACAGTTATTTTATTAATCATAAATTATGATTCCTTAAACACAAAATTCCGTGCGCCATCCTACTTTGGCGTATACGGAGCGTCCTCTGGGTGGCGGATAGGGGAGAGGTCGGGAGTTATGCATAGCATTTCTCCCGGTTAGGTCCATTGGACCCGCTGACCATAAGTAGGTGCGGTCCTCCATTCATATTGGGGGTTGAGCATAGGGCTAACCACCTTACCTTGTAAAAATCTTCCGGTTACAAACCGTCAACAAAATGCCTTGGAAAAGACCGGATTAAATGGAAAACGACATAGGATTCGCTCAACGGATTTAAGATTTGGAACTTGGAACATTCGCTCGCTTGCTATTCCAGGAGCAGTCAATATTGTATGCAATGAACTAGAAAGATACAACTTGGACATAGTGGCTCTCCAAGAAACAAGATGGCCCTTTAGTGGTATAATTAACTCTGGAAAATATTCTATATACTACAGCGGAAGAGATGATGGAATACACCAAGCAGGAACTGGATTTGCTATTAAAAAAACTCTGTTGGGAGCTCTAAATAAATTTGAGGCTGTGAATGAAAGGCTGTGCCTGATTAGACTGAGATGTAGATTTAAGAACATGACTGTGATAAATATGTATGCTCCAACTGAGGATAAAGAAGATGAAACCAAAGATGAATTTTATGGACAGTTAGAAGAAATGATATATGACATCCCTAATTATGATATAAAAATTACATTGGGTGATGCCAATGCTAAAGTCGGAAAGGAAGATATTTGGAGAGATTATGCAGGAAAAGAGAGTCTACATGACATGTCCAATGACAACGGAATAAGACTTCTCAGTCTCGCATGTGCAAACAATCTCTACATTAGCAGCACCTCATTCCCACATAAAAACATACACAAAGAAACATGGGTATCGCGTGATGGAAGAACAAGAAACCAAATTGATCATGTGTTAATAGACAAGAGACATAAAACACACATATTGGATGTGAGAAGCCTAAGAGGTGCTGAATGTGGGACTGACCATAACTTAGTACTCGTTAAGATAAGACAAAAACTGAAATGGGAAAAACGAGAAAAAGATAGAGTGGAAGTAGGGTGGGACACATCAAAACTGAAAAACATAGAAAATCAAAAGAAGGTGGAACTTAAACTAACAAACAGATTTCAGGTACTACAAGAACAGACTGTTGAAATTAATGATGTAAACGAGTATTGGGGGAAAATTAAAGAAATTATTACAGAAGTTTCGAAGGAAGAACTAAAACCAAAACAAAGGAAACAGAAGAACAAACTTTGGTTCACCAACAGTTGCGAAAATTTAATAGAGTTGAGGAAGAGAAAGAAAAATGATGTTCTCAAAAACAACTGTAATGAAAATAGGGAGGAGTACAAAGAACTCAACAAACAGGTAGTTAGAAAACTAAGAACGAAGAAACGTAAATATATCACAGACCAACTGAGAAAAGCAGAGGAGGACAGTACTCATAACAACGCAAGGGAATTTTTCAGATCAATAAGATTTTTTAAGAAGGGATACATCCCAAAAACAGACAGCATCAAAGATAAAAATGGAAACCTGACTTGCGACAGAAAAAATGTTCTTAACATATGGAAACAATATTTTGAGCAACTACTGAATGCTGATAAAAGACCTGACGAAGAAGAAGGAGCAGAAGATGAAAATAAATTAATTTTCCAACATGTGCAACCAAAAGTAGATGAACCATCGCTTAAAGAGGTGGAAGAAAGCGTAAGACAACTAAACAACAATAAAGCCCCAGGAAATGATGGCATTCCGGCTGAAATATTCAAAATTGGTGGAAGAGAGCTATTAAGTTGTATGCATAGATTAATATTAGAAGTGTGGAGAAAAGAAACAATACCCAATGATTGGAACGAAGCACTAATAACACCTATTTTCAAAAAGGGTGATAAGACAGAGTGCAAAAATTATAGAGGTATTTCTATTCTAAGTTCAGCATATAAAGTACTATCAAAAATCCTCTTAAATAGACTGAAAGAGTATATAGAAGAAAATATTAAAGACCACCAAGCAGGATTTGTTCAAGGTCGCTCTACTATAGACCAAATATTTGCCATAAAACAATCTCTCTCAAAATATTGGGAGTTTAATAAGGATGTTCACCTATTATTTATAGATTTTCAAAAAGCGTATGACAGCATAAATAGGATGAAAATGTATGAAAAAATGCAAATGTTTGGCATCCCAGATAAGCTTATAAAATTGACACAAATATGTATTGATAAATCAAGATGTAAAGTGAAGGTAAATGGAGAATATACAGAGGACTTTGAAGTTAATACAGGAGTTCGTCAAGGTGATGGGATATCCCCTCTACTCTTTAACCTAGTCTTAGAAGATGCACTCAGGAAGACAAAAGATTTAAGAGCTGGGATCTATGTTGGATCAAAAGTAAATGTATTAGCTTTTGCGGATGACGTTGCTCTTCTTGCTGAAAGTAGAACAGATCTGGAAAATTTAGCAAAAGTGCTCATTCAAGAAACCAGAAAGGTGGGATTAGAAATAAACCAGGATAAGACAAAATATATGCATATAACCAGAAGACAGGGAAAGAATAGAATACAAAATATTAAAGTGGACAAGTGGGAATTTGAAAAAGTCGAAGAGTTTAAATACCTTGGCATAAAGCTAGCACAAAACATAAAAGAGGAAAACGAAATTCAAAATAGACTAGTCTTAGCCTCTAAGACCTATTGGGCAGTAGAGAAATTACTTAAATCCAAAATATTGTCTAGGAAAACTAAGATCAAAATCTACCATACACTAGTCCTCCCTGTGTTACTATATGGAGCTGAAACATGGTCACTGACAAAGGAATATGAGAAGAAGCTTATTGTATTTGAAAATTGAGTATTAAGAAAAGTGTTTGGTCCAGTATGCGAAGGAGATGTATGGAGAATAAGAAAGAACAGAGAATTAAGAGAAATATACACTCACCCAGATATAGTAGCATTAGTGAAAAGTAGAAGACTAAGGTGGGCTGGACATGTGTGGAGGCGAGAAAATACCTCCATTATTAATTATATTGAACGATCGAACCCAGACGGTAGAAGACCCCTTGGCAGGCCAAGACTTAGATGGAGAGATCAGGTCCTCAAAGATATTTACAAATTGGGAACTACACCTGAGGCAACAAAGAACAGAGCAGAATGGAGAGGCATTGTTGGCGAGGCCAAAAACCAACTGGGGTTTCAATGGCCAAGGAGGTAAGGTAGGTAGGTAAGGTAAACACAAAATTTAAAATTAAAAAAGTGAAAACGATGTCTACTATAAACATAAGAAAGAAACGAACAGTTAAGCTATTTTTTGTAACGAATTTCCATTTAAATGGAATATCTTACGACTTGGTATTATATTTAACACAAGCTTTTTATTTCTGTATGTATAATTCTTCTACTTGAGACTTTCACCATTGTTTTATGACATTGGCTTTACTACTTACTTTAAGGTGGTCATAATATTTATAATGGCCAAGCTTCTCCAAAAAAATTTTTTACCACTGATATAATGGTAATCACAGATTTGTTTACAAACTTATTACAAACAAACTAGTTTATTTATAATTATAATTTTACCTTATTTCAAATGAATTAAAATAACATTTATAACTGATGTGTTAGTTACCTAGTCTGTAGTAGCAAGTGGTATGGATTCTGTCTGCCGTGCAAGTGCTTTGCGACCTGTGTAAGTAGAGTTATGACACCAGACGAGACTGTAAGGAGTGTATCAACAGTGACCAGTCGACAGAGCAGGTTGAAATACCACCTCAGTGCTCCAGCCGACCAACACTGCACCATCTGGGGTAGCAGGTCGAGCAATGCCGTAACAACTGTTGCATCAAACTCTACATTTCCCCGATCCCGCACATTCCTCAAACCACTGAAACAATAAAAGTTTCCTTGACTGGTCACTTAAAATTCACAAATTTTAAGTGACAAAATGGTTAAGTATATTTAATTACAATAGTTTTTGACACGCCATAAACTATAAACAGTGCTAACTTTGCTCTCACACACTAAATAATTTTACTATTAAAAATCTGCAGATTTTTCAATCCCAAATTTTGACATCAGTGATTTGTTATTTGCAATACACAGCCAAAATAAAACATTAAGGTATGAATAATTTTGAGATCTGGTAACTCTCTATTTTTATAAACCGAACAAACCTTAATCTTTGTAGAAAAATTAGATGTAAAAATAGCAATATAAGGTATTTGGTATGGTATGCAGTAGGGATGGACGAGAGGAGATTTTTAAGTTCGGGAGGGAAACGAGAGGGAAATTAATTTCCTCCCAAATTTCGGAAGGGAAACGGGAGGGAAATTAATTTCCTCCCAAATTTCGAGAAATTTTCGGAGGGAATTTTTCCCAGCTTATCATACATTAATTTTCAAACTTAGTAGATAAAACAAATAAACCAAATCATTTTATAGTAATAATAATTAATTGGTATGTGATCTAGTAGGAAATTCAACCATTAATGTTAAGGCACATTTATGTACTTCTTATTTTATTAATCTTTTTTATTTTTTGCCTGCTATCCACAAAACAGAAAAAAATCAAACAGGTTTAGACTAAACAATTACAGATTACACACTTAATAAACAAAACAATCTTATTTGATATAACTGAATTAAAATTGTAAATTTTAATTAAAATCATCATAAAAACTAGACATGGATGAATTCTTCAATTAATTAACTGAACTACATTATAACTAGGAACTGAAGTTGCACACAGAGCCAGCATCTTGGCAGTCCCTTCCTTATTCCCCTATTCCCCCCCCCCCCCAAATCCTCACGGATAAACTTAGTAATTATTACTGCACATGTATTGACTATTGTAGAGATGTGCATTCGTTTTAATTCTATTAATAACTGCCGCTGTAGTCATAAGAAAGCAACCTCTATTTCTTCTCTGTGATTGTCAACTAATCACACAGGCGGTCGATCTGGTTTATCTGGTAGTTCCCATCACGGTAGCGAAGCTTTTGGGCAAAAGCTGGATCAAGTGATTCTACGATTCAGGCGTCATCGCCAAACACAGTCGATTGCTTTCAAAATTGTCGCTTTTCAACAAAAAATTGATTTTGTATACGCCATAAAAAGTGGATCTGTAGTTATTTTATTCAGTAATATAATAATGGTTATAATAAACAGGAAATAAGCTGTGAAATATAATCAAATTTGTAAATCTAGATGCCAAAATACCGGTAGTTTAATGGATCGATAGTAATAATTTAATAATTGTGCACCTAAATATAAATTTAAAAGTCGTTTACGATAAATTATTTTTAATAAATTATGATCGGTAATGAATGAGTGCAACTCGAAACTACTTCGATACATAGAAAGATAATCTTTTAATCACGAGGAATTTCTGACGTATTGGAGTGACAACGGTATACGTAATCGGCAAATGTATGCCTAGCCAGACGAGATGCAATCTGAAATATCAGCTAAATGCCAACTGGCAACTGGTGATACAAAGTAGATTTGTGCAGCTAAATTATAAATTTATGAAATATACACAAGAAGTATGATAAAGTTTCGGTTCAATAAAAATTATGTTCCTTATTTCTAAATCCGTCCGTTTTAATAAATAAATAATAATATAATCTTTGATTTGGATTGAATTGTTTTGCATTTAACATCGACGTAGTAGTAACAATTATGATCAGGGAACTGTTCACTGAGTTCACAAATCAAAATTATCGTATTGTAATACATTTTACACTCCATCTGTGTTACTTTCTAATCTAGTCAGGAAACCGATCGACAGTTTGACAGAAGAAAATATCGTATGCCTGCAAATGTTACATGCACATTTGGCGATCCAAAGTGTTCACAAACAGATTATTAATTGACATTCGCTACAGCTATATCTACTTATTTTTTATTCAATTGAAAATAAATAAATATTGTTACGTCGCACGATACTTGAACGCCATCACGATATTTTATATGATATGATACGATATTTTCTTCTGTCAAATCATTGGATGATTCCCTACTCAGAGTAAACACCTAAACGGATCACAATCACCTCACGGGAAATATACGATAATTTCAATTCGGAAACGAGCAGAACGGTTCATTGTATGTACATGAGAGAAATGGACTTTTGCCATGGGAAGGAAGATTTGTTGTTTTGTTGGACAGTAAAGTGACCTGTTCTCGGGAGCAGTTTGATTGAATGATTTTACGTTACTGACACACTCAAACATTGGAATATAGGCCCACTCAGTTTTCGTTCATTATCATTTGGGTTTCGGTCAACAGTTCTGTCCTATACTAGATTTGTTTAGTTGGATCATAGATCTCGGTAACTTGTTCGACATTAATAGTTTTTTTTGAGCATCGTGATCCGGATATCTCGTTCACTTAGATGAGCTTTGTCAAATGAACGGGTCGTGAGAACGTCACATCTACGTTCAACCCCAACTGTCGACTCCGACTGTCAGTCGTCAGTCACTACGTAACTTCACTGCCACACTATAAGCAATAAATTACATTTCACGGTAATCGAGATACAAGCCTATCATAATTTTATTAACCTTTCATTTTAATTTATATTGATTGAAAAAATCCGAACTTGACCATGAACGTCGATTATAACCGTGTTGTTGAGATCGAACTATTTAGTTGGTTACATCTTAGAAAAACTCTCGAATGGAATTCCCGATCGTAACAAAATTTCCTTCTCGCAGGACGAGAATTATAATTTCCCGGGGAATTCCCGAAATTTCGAGACTCGTCCATCCCTAGTATGCAGTATTAGAAATGGGAATAGCAAAATTATATTTGATCTTTAATCAAACAAAATAACCATAGTACGTTTATTATATGTGATGGACGGACATTTTAGCATCTAAAGATAGAAGGATATGGTTAATTTTAAAAAAATTTGAAAATCAATATTTTTATATCCTGCCCAAATAAAGGAATCAAATGTATTTACATATTTATGGAACCTAAATGCCACAAATAATGGAAAGACGGCCATTAAAACTTACACAATATCATTATTTTCTTACACTTATTTTCATTCATTACAACTTACACTATATTCATTATTAAGAAACCATTTTTTTTATTTTTTTTTTTTTTTATTTTGAATTTATCATATATTAATTAGTATATTGAAGAGATAAGACATCAGCAAACTTATCTTAGAGGACAAGTTCACAAACACTAGAGCAGTAGTAACATACACGAAAGAAACACATAATCACACAAATTTTCAGTGCCACTGGCGCTTTTTTCAGGTAAGTAGAGGGAGGGGGGAGGGGAGAGAGAGAGAGACATGGCTTCCACTATTACTGGGTAGGTGGCAGTGGTGGGGGTTTGTACATCCATAGAGCAACACTTAGGAATTGATGCAGTTTTTTCAGTGGTATGAAGTTTGCTGATGGGGAAGGGGTTGAGGGGAAGAGGTCTATCTTATGTTCAGATTAGGTGGGTCACGGGATTTTGTTATCCATTGGTATGCTAATTCCATCCTTCGGAGTTGGAACTATTGCCATGGGAAGGAAGGGATATGATTACTTTAGTGGTGTAACACTGATCAAAATTCTGGCTATGGAGAAGAGTATGGGCAGATACAGGGTTTTCAGGATTGTGGACTTTGCAATCATGTCTATGGCCATTCATGCGTTTTCAAATGGTTTCACTGCTAAAGCCGATAAAAAACTGGATACCACTGAAAAAACTGCATCAATACCTGAGTGTTGCTCTATGGATGTACAACCCCCACCACTGCCACCTACCCAGGAATAGTGGAAGCCATTTCTCTCTCTCTCCCTCTCTCTCCCTCCTTACCTCCCTCCCTCCCTAGTGCTAGTGAACTTAATTAAACATCCTGTTGTGGTTTTTGTTGTCCGTCTGGTGTGTTTTATAACAGATCCCTATCAAAAGAGAGCTCCTTGGCCATAAATTTGGCTTACAAAATAAGAATTTTTATATCTTTTTTAATTATACAATTATTACCAATTATTATAGTGTTATTACCAAATACACTGAATAAAGTTAAAGAGTTAGTTTCATTTTTGGGGGATTAGCCTCCGGATCACTGTTCAATACTTAAAGTGGTTTATATACCTGCATTCAAGTAATCCAAGTCGTTGCTACTGCAACCGGTTTCAACTCATCATGAGAGTCATCTTCAGGCCGTACAAGGATGTAATAAAAAGTGATCACTTCATATGAAGGTCGTCACGAACACATAACGAATAACGGACACTACGAATATACAAACACATAACAAAACACTTAAAAACGTTGACATTAATGAACAACTAAAAATTCGCGACGCGTGCCGGGCTGGAGCGTAGTCTGGAGCGTATCTAAAGAGTTAGCTTTAAACATTTTATTCTATAAGGTTTTATAGATGATCCAGTTGAATATTTAGTGGTTTAAAATGGTTTAAGATCAAGAAATTAGAAATTATTTAGTTCGGAAATGTAATATTTTTTAACCATCAAAGACTGTTGGCTAGAATATGGCACTCATGATAATCCAATGATAAATTATTTTTGGGGTACCTTATAATCATTTTTAAATTTGAGTTAAAAATGGTTTGTCTCACTCATACTGGTTTGACTTTAGTATTATCAAACATTTATTATTAAACTAAAATAAATTACTATTAGGTTACTTACTCGCTGCAGAGCATGATTAGTTTGACACACTTGCGAGCGAGAGTGCGGTTGCCTCGCACAAAGCAACTATGTACCAATGGGTTGATGCGGGCAGCAACCACTGAGGTGAAGGCTACTTGTTGAGGGGGAGAAGGACGTAACCGGCCCAACCTCACTGATGCCAACCACACAAGAATGTCACTGGCCATGTTCTGTTGGACAGAACCTGCATCGCTTGTTACCACCGTCAACAGGCGATCCACCAGACTGTCTGAGTCGAGCATGGCACAGCGCTCCGCTCTACAACAGTTTCCTCCATGAATAATAACAAGAGGATACATTATTACAAGTCTGATTTACTGCAATCTAAAAAAATGACACAAAAAATTTTGTTATAATGAATTGAAATGTGAGCAATAATAAGAAGAGACGAATTATATAATTTCTTTGCTACTTTTTTTATAAACATAATAAAATATAACAATTTATGTCTTCTTTGGGACAGGAAAGCAGGGTTGCCTTATTACAAATTTCTTTGGGAGTGACACAAACATACATATTCTTACATTCTTACTTATGAAACGCTGACACAACATTGTGCATATTTTAAGTTGAATATGAATGATGATATGAGTGTAGGATTAGTGTAATCTGGTTACTGAGTTCAACTGTTCCTCAGAAAGGGCAATTTATTTACAGCCCTACAACCAGGTCAACTAAGAGATCTACAGCTTTACGTGGAATCCGAACCACGTAGTGTTGGAAAGGCTTTAGCGGCCGGTGTCATTACTAGAATATACATTTTCCGGTGACAACCGTGTCAAGGTACTATCTACAATATTTACTAGATAACCAGATTTTTCGCCCATAATATGAAACCTTACTATTTCATTATTAATTTTGAATAATTCGTATCTTGTTTCACCGATTTCCCTTCTTAGAATTGACATTTCTGCTTTTTTCAGAATACTTTTGATAGAACCATTTATTTTGTGGTATTTCAGTTTTACACAGTTGGATGAGTTGTTGTTATCCCTACAACCCTTCAGAAAAGCTAATCTTGCGATACTTTTACTGTGTTTTACATTCATTTATTCGTATAATCGTGTTTTCTTGAATATATCCTCCCCGTAGAGGAATTTAATCTTAGTATTTAGACTTAAGCGGCCGGTGTCATTACTAGAATCTAAATTTTTCGGTGATTCTAGGTACTTTACAACAGTGTCAAGGTACTATCTACAATATTTACAAGATAACCAGACGTTTCGCCCATACTGTGAAGAGGCACCCTCAGTGGTTTATCTGAGACAGATAAACCACTAACACAATGGATATTCAGTTAGAGAAATGAATAATACTATTGGAAAACAGCTGAAGAGGAAAGAACAAGAAAATAGAATAGATACAAGACAAGTTAAGGATACCTCAAAAAAGGTATATCTACCTTACATAAAGGAAACAACGGAAAAGATTGGCAGGATATTAAATAAAGAAAATATAAAAACCATTTATAAGTCACCGAATAAATTGAAGAATTTTCTGAGGCCAGTCAAAGATAAAATTCCATTAGCTATGCCTGGAGTATATGAAATACCTTGTAGTTGCGGGTCAGTCTACATAGGGGAAACCAAGAGGTTAATTTCCACAAGGATTAAGGAACATATACGGCATACTAAGAATGAAGATACGGAAAAGTCTGCAGTTGCTGAACATAGCACAAAAAGTAATCATGGAATTTTATTTGACAAAACTAAAGTCCTTGCCAACATCTCGCATTATTACCCGAGAATCGTAAGGGAAGCTATAGAAATATATAAAAGAAGAAATAATTTTAATAAGGATGATAGTATACGGCTTCCAAAGACATGGGAACCCATTTTAAGTAAATTGAAATAAAATGGAAGAGTCTGCCATATTGATTTTCTTCAGCCAATGACCGTAGGTCACGTGGGTCGTGCCTCTGCCCTCCTCTCCAGCATACCTGCCAAACCAGTCCCCACCTCACCACCTGTATAAAAGCTGGAAGATCATTCACCGATCTCAGTCTCAGATAAACCACTGAGGATGCCACATCATATGGGCGAAACGTCTGGTTATCTTGTAAATATTGTAGATAGTACCTTGACGCAGTTGTCACCGGAAAATGTATATTCTAGTCACGTAGTATTGGTCTGATTTTCAGCTAACTGACAAGTCTGACACTCAGTTCTCTTCCCTACACAACACCCGAAGTTTGACTACCATCCAACATGGACACTCTAGAATTCTCTAAATTAAAAATATAATCACATAAAGGTAAAATACAAAATAAAATAAAAAAATAATACAATACTTGTGGAAATACTTTAAAGCCACTGGCCTTATCTTCAGTCCATCACAGTAGTGAGTTAATGTAAATCTTCCATTAACTCTTTTTATGATGACTGAGGATAAGGCAAGTGGACTTGAAACATCTTCATAGTCTTATTATTTCTTGTTTTATTTTCTGTTTTACCTGATTGTGTGTGTGTGTATGCGTGTGTGTGCGCGTGTGCGTGCATGTGTGTGGGTGTGTATGTGTGTGGGTGTGTATGTGCGTGCGTGTGCGTGTGTGTGTGTGTGTGTGTCAGTTTCAAAGGACTTACCAAAGGCATTTTTTTTAACTGCAAGCCTGCTTTACTATCTCAAACAAAACCTAAATAATCCAGGTACTTGTCTATTATGAAAAACTTATGTTAAATATAAGGAACGTTAAAATGATGTTTAATTTCAAAACCTAAGTGAATAAAACATTGCATTTAACTTTGGTCATATCTAAGGTGGAATATGGAATAATTGTATGGTTTCCTCATGTTGCTTATTTCAGATAAATAGAAAATGTCTAGGACATTTTTTTTAAAAGTATTTATACTACAAAACTATGGGACATTTTAACTAATTTGATCCTGCAATCATGGTTCTTAAACATATTTGTGCTATGTAGTGTTTCTATCAGTCATAATTTATTTGAATTGTTCTTCCTATTTGAGTTAGTAAATTAAATTGATGGTAATTTATGTCTTGTGTTTCAGATAAATGTTGCTCTTCCCACCTCACACCACTCAGTTCATATAATTTTACTAATTTTTTTCAGACAATCTTGGTTATTTTGCTTCATTTAGTAATTTATGTAAATTATATGACATATTCTCTAGATATATTTATTTATTTGGGGATTCTTTTAATGTGTTACAGTAGAAAACTTCTTACAAAGATGTTCAATGAGCATTTATTGTTAGTTTATGTTAAAGAAGTTGTATCTTAACTCAAGAAAAATACTTATAGAATTGAAAATAATTCTTTTGCCCTTGGATAATATTATGTTAGTGTTAACTCGTTGATATTAGCACACAATTTTACTCTCATTTTACCTCTCATTAGCTATATCAGTGTCCCTGGTCTTGCGCACTGTGATGGATATTTCATGCAGCCAATCACAGCCGTTGTATTCCATTTTTTTGTTGGTTACATTACTCGCCAGTCTGTCGACGGCACTGCCACTGTTGCCATTGGTATTACTAACATTCAAGCCGTTGTACTCACAGAAAGGCCAGTATTTGAATCTTTTCTCTCTCTCCTGCAAATGTTTAAATGAATATATTTACAGCAATGAACACTAAGGCAACAAGTTTAACTTCTAAAATCTTACTAAAATTAACTAAAATCCAACCTACAGATTGGAAACCAACTCTACTAAACATCTGAAATATAGTCAAATCTAAATTAATATTAAATAACAGATATTCATGACTGAAAGAGGATGCAAATAAAAAATATTACTATACAAATTAATGAAAAACAAAAGAAAAACTAATGAAGGTAGCTGTAAAATGGAGGATGGAAAAGGAGATCTATGAAGAAACAAGAAACTATGGGAAAACTGATTTTGCTCAATAATGAATGAAGGCTGGAAAGGATAATGAAAAGAGATAAAGGCAATAAACAGATTTTATAAAAAGAAAACATGCTATCTTTTCAAAAGATTATGGTATCGATGAAAGAAAGAAAAAAAAAAACAAAGCTTGTTGTCCTGATGAAATTACAATAGATATTCTAAATGTATTAGGACCAATAGCAATCTAGAAGGTATTCACGAAACACTTGCGTTATGAAATGGGTTTACCGTACATCTGATATGAGTTGTTTGGATGCATATGCGCTCCTATTGGAGTTGATTCAAAAACACTTTTAGTAAATAGAACTAATAATGCCAATAGAGCGCAGAAACTTACTCTTTTTCAGAAACTTGATTGCAGGTGTATCACTCGTAACTTCACTGGCACTGGCAGTCACTGATGAGTAAAAGGTCAGCTGTTGCATAAAATTTTCTTCATTCGATCAGCCGTTGGAAACATGTTTATTATTTGGAGCGTATTTCTTATTACGGTTTACTGTACTAACCTAAAATATTGGTCATGTTCATTGTAAGATATTTATGCTATTCAGTGCTCATTAGATTTCTTTTAACTTTCATGTTTATTTGTTAACTGATTGTTGGATTTATTATTACATTTAAAATATACATAAATTCTAAATACACCTTTTATGGTGTTTTATTCCAACATTAAATAAAATATTTGAAATAAATTTAAATTTTCCAAAAAAAAAAAAAACTTCCTTTTTGGCCCAAGAGATTTAGAATAACCCACTCTGTACAGAGTGGGACTGACAGACTGGTTTGAAATAAAGAAAGGTTTAAAACAAAGAAGTGATGAAGCACCTCTACTGGTTAATTTAGTTTTTGAACAGGTTGGAAGGAAGATAAAGGAGGGGTTTGGTGAAGGAAAATGGGATTGCCAAGCATGATATTTGCAAATGATATGGCGATTTGGAGAGAAAGTATAGAGATGTACAGATTGAACTAGAAAAATGTTATCAAAACTTACAAATAGGAGGTTTTATGAAGATTAATGAAGAAAATAGTGAAGGTACGGCTGTGAGAAGTGAAACATATTAAATGGCAAGCCTCTAAAAGTACTAGACAGGTTAACATACCTATGGTCACAAATAACAATTGATGGTGTATTAAGTAAGGATATGAAAAAGACTGGAGAGAGGAGATCTATTTTAAAGTATAAAACATTTAATATGGGACAGAAAGATCACTAAAACGACAAAATTATTGATATATAAATCATATTGTATACCAATTATCACATATGGTTGGGAACCATGGTCCCCCAATAAGATAGAATGGGGAAGAATACAAGAAGACAAGAAATTTTTTTAGAATTTCTGGAAAGACAGGATTAAGTAGAGATAGAAGTGAGGACATTGGAAAGGGTATAAATTAAAGCTTAAGAAATAGTATAGAGAATAACCAGATGAGATGGTTTGGACATGTGAAAAGAATGAGTGAGGCAAGAATCCCTGTAAAATTATTGGAGACATAAAAAGAGGAAATGGGACCGAAAGGGAGACCACGGAAGATATGGATAGACAGATTAAAAGTAGATATTAATAACAAAGAACAGAATTGGGAAGATGTATTCAGAGAACAACTATGGAATGATAGAAGGTGGAAAGGCTTAGTTAAACAAACCTAGACCCATATAATGGTGGAATAGGAGCAGCTATTCATTATTCATTAGTAAGATATGGGGCGAATGAGTGTGATGAGTGTATATGAACAAACATGGCCACTGTTACTGAGGTCAATTGTTTCTCAAAATTTGCTATTTATTAATACCCCAATACGCAGAGAAACTACAGGTTCATTTGGGATCCGAACCATGTAGTATTGTCTGATTTTCAGCTAACAGACAAGCCTGAAACTAAGTTCTCTTCCCTATACAACATCGAAACCTTGATTGCCGTCCTAACATGGGGATTCCAGACTTCTCTGGTTGTGACCACGTCAGTGTTAACCATTGAACCAGCTTTGTTGGTATTGAGAGGGCCGAGCATTGAACCTACTGCCTGCAATCTCCACAGCACTTTTTTCCCCAAGTAGCTGGGTTACAGCACTGCACCACTAGTGCCAACTATGTATGCATCTATGTAATCTGAACTATTTATTCAGGATTTCTAGATTTATCAACATATCAACAAAACTGTACATTTCATATTAATTTTACTTCATACCATACAATTACCTTGTAATATTCATGAAATTACTTTATGTTCACTTACCGCTAAAGCATTGCCCATGGCTTTGATGTGTACTAGCAGTGTCCGGCCTCGAAATTTAAATAGCTTGGGGCTGGTAAAAGTGACTGTGCCACTTTGGTCTGACAGATCCAAACACGATGCCAGTTTAATGGGTCCACAAAGAATCTCCGTGTTGTGTGCTCGGGCAAACTGCTCTGTGGTCACAGGATTTACTGTTGCCACCGCTGAACAACATTAAACTTTACTTTGATAATTTATCTGTGGTCATAAAATTACATCTATTTCTAAGGTGTACAAAATACTCCATTATTTGTACTATTATTTGCCAATGTTTACAGAGATGTTAATTAAAATTATCATATATTTTAAATGAAGAATCAGAAGAGAATTGGTTTAAATAAATAAGGAGCAGCTTAAATCAATTTTTAAATAATAACTTTTAATCAAGAAAGTTGCTTTCATTAAGTTTCCAATTCATGTTATTGATATTCATTAACTTTTCAGTTCATTACATGTTATTAAGATGGTAACTTACAGCCATCTTTTTTATTTCCCCTTTTGGTCTGTTCAACGCTAGTGGTAATTTTAACTTAGTATATAAAGTACTCAAATGTTGCTATGGGGCGACAGTCCAAACCCATCAAGCAAGTTAAATTTAGTCAGACCTCCCGTGCTTTGAACCTCTTGATCCCCTACTTGGATGTCAGGATTGTTAACCAATTGATTAACAAGAGGTCCTTATGTCTTAAAGTTAGGATTTAGCTTTCTTCTAAAGTATTCTTGGAGGATAGCAAAATCACTTAAGAGTACTTCAGTTTTCAGGCTTTAGAAGAGGCTCCATAAGAACGAAAAGCGTCAGAAATAAAACAATAGAGCTTATTATAATCATTGACTTTACTTTCTTGAACTGATTTGAAAAATAAATTTATTTTTTTTTTTTATCAAATTTATAAAACTTACATCCCTAAACAATATCCAGAGACAAAAGAGATATTGTTACTGATATTAGTACCGACCTTTTTTAGAGCCAGCCTCAGAGGAAATATTGAAATCAATACTTGAGTCTACATCGAGCTTGTCAGAAAGTTTTCCGATTCCTGAAGCATTTTGTTTGAGCAGTGTGAATTGAATGTGAGGAGGGATCGGACACTGGGCTTGCAGAGAGAACATGACGTCCACATGGCCAACACACACACTCCGAGGTAGTGTCAATTCAAATACATGTTCATCCCAACTGCTCCTATTAATCAAAGACAAACAATTTCATTTCATGACTACAGTAATGGAGTTTTCTACAACTATTTAGTGGGAATATTGTTAAATGTTTTTTCAATCCGAATAAAATCATACAATTTAAAGTAATAAATATCTTAAAAAAAACAGAGTTATAGTTTTAGATCATGTCAATAAACACTAAACACAGCTACAACCTATTTGTTACTTTACATTTAAAATTAAAGACCCGTATTCTTTCAAAATTGTAAATAACAATCAAAGATATTAGTAATAGGGTGTATTTTTACTGGCTATTATTGTCAAAATACGAGGGTCGTCTCAAAAGTAAGTTACACTATTTTTTTAAAGCCGTTCTGTTGGCGCCAGAAGTCTGGGAGTCGCGGCGTATTTGCGTCTGGGCGTAGTGGCAGCACTGTAAAATTCCTATGCGCGTGCGTCGATCGATCGGCCAGTCAGACTACAGGCAATATGGAGACACCACTTGTTCCTACCGCCGATTGTGAAATTCACGCTATTATTCGTTTTTTAACAGCAAAAAATAAAACTGCTACTGAAATTCATCATGAGTTGTGTAGTGTTTATGGTAAAGGTGTGATGTCAAGGCCAATGGTATCTCGTTGGCGTCAATCATTCATTGAAGGACGGACAACACTGCATGATGAACAACGAAGTGGCCGCCCCTCCACTTCTCGCGCGGCAACTGTTGTTGAAGATGTCAGAAAGGTCATTGACACCGATCGGCGCCTGACTCTTGACGAAATCCTTTGTCAACTGCCTTCTAATGTGGAAATAAGCCGTGCATCACTCCACAGGATTATTTCTGATGATCTTCATCTGTCAAAAGTGTGTGCAAGGTGGGTTCCACGCCTTCTCACAGAACAGCACAAAGAGCAGAGAGTTGATGCTGCTTTGCAATTTCAACAATTTTTCGATGATGAAGGAGACAATTTATTCGATCGAATAGTGACTGGGGATGAGACCTGGATCCATCATTGGACGCCTGAATCGAAAAGACAGAGTATGGTATGGAAAGGAAAGGACGAACCAACAACAAAAAAAGCGAAAGTTGTGGAATCCGCTGGAAAAATCATGGCGACGGTTTTTTGGGACAACAAAGGTGTGTTCTTGATCGACTACCTTCCTCGTGGGACTACAATAACAGCAGCACGGTATTGTGAACTTTTGGAACAACTGAGAAGAGCAATCCAGAACAAAAGAAGAGGAAAGTTGACGAAAAAAGTTTTTTTGTTCCATGACAACGCTCGCCCACATGCTGCTCGTCAGACCCAAGACCTGCTCACAGATTTTCGATGGGATGTTTTTGGACATCCACCTTACTCCCCCGACCTTGCATCAAGTGACTTTCATCTTTTCTCACACCTCAAACAACATCTTGGAGGTCGGCACTTCGCAAATGACGATGAGCTGAAAGAAGAGGTTGAGAGTTGGCTAAGCAATATGGCGGCAGAATGGTATGATGAGGGACTGAAAAAACTGTTACCACGTTACCAAAAATGTTTAGAAAATCATGGAAATTATGTAGAAAAATAAGGTTAACTTGTACTTTTCAAAATATATCATTTAAAATATTTTCTGATGTTTTTTATACTTTTAATAAAATAGTGTAACTTACTTTTGAGACGACCCTCGTATAACTAATTATTATATATTGATTATTACTTTTTTTGCATTCATGATTTTTATTTAATATATAAATTTGTATGGTCCGAAAAGACCATGCAGAGTGCAGTCAAAACTGTTATCATGTTTATTCATAAAACACGTACAAATAATCCTAATTTTTAAGGATTTCATTTGTTTTTAAGATATTTAAACAAAGTCGGGCTCAAGCTCAGGTTTGAGCTCATATGAGCTTTTTCAAAGCTCAAGCTAGGCTCAGCTTGACCAAAAACCAAAGCTTGCACATGTAACAGGTCCACCAAATTGATAGATGAATTAATTAATTTAAATATATAATAAATTATTACGTAAAAGAAAGGGATATATTTAATGGGAATAAACCACGAAGGTTCAAATAATATTAGAGAATTGCTGCAAGTCAGACAGGAAAACAAACAGAAACATCTGGAATAAACAAAATACAATCTTCCTTTGTCACAAAGGAAGAAATGGGTGTGGTATTTTCTGAGAAGTATAATCATAAACATGTGGGAATGCCTGAGACACAACAGTCAACAAAAGATAAGACAAAATAGCGTGGGACAAGAGTCGACAGGTCGGTTGGAACTTTCCATCGTCCCCACCCCGGATCCAAGTAAATTAAACGACTAAAAGGACGAGTCCAAAGGGTAACCAAAAAGGGGAGTCACGATGTAACAAAACGAATAGACTAGTCCAAAGGACTTAGTTAAATCATAATCCGCCCAACAGGGGCAGCACCTCCTGAAGATGAGTCGGTTGGAGTAACGAAAATTGAAAACACAGAGGGGCAAGAAGACATGCGATTGGCTAATGAAATAAAGGGGGGAGGAGCGCGTGCATTTTTGAAAACGTAGGACATGAGAGGCCAACGCCAAGGGTCTCGCTCATTCTCTCGCTAACAGTCCTTTAAGTAACTTTGGAGAGGTCCACTGGACTTCAACGCGTTACTTAATTTTTTCAAAATTAATTAGTTAAATTTAGTAAATCATTTTTAAATATTAGTAGTGAGTTTAATATTAAAAGAATTTTATATGTTATCATTTCAATGAAACTTATTCAAAACAAATTTAAAAAAAATACTTAAACAAAATATCATGTTTATATATTTTGAAAAATAATTAAAATTAGCAAAAAAATCGTAACTTATGAATAATAAAATAAAATAAAAAAAATATGACTAATACAAATAATGGAATATTAATAATAAAAAAATAACAATTGTATTGATTGACAATTTTATTATATTCTTGAACAATATGTAACATATAAATAGTGATTCAAATAATAATTTAACTCTTTTGAAATAATTAAAATATTTTCATGATGAATCATAAAATAATAAATAATAATAATAACCTGCATCAATGACAAAGAATTATGTAATGTATTTGTTTATTAGTAAAAGAATAATTCAAGCTATTCTTGTATAAATGTAGGAGTTGATAACCTATTGATTGAAATTACTAATTATTATGTAAATAATTTGGTAATTAATGATGTACAACTTTGAGAATTGATCATTTGTTGAATGATAAATAATATGTAAAAAGTTTTAAGGAACCTTTGGTCTATTGATTAATGATAAATGTTAAGATGTAATTAAGGATTGATAATATGTGTGAAAATATAATGACTTGTTAGTGATTGAGGATCTATTTGAAAAGTTAAAGATGGGTAATGGATTGATAATAGATTACAGCATTAAAAGAAGGTTTTAAGGGTTGATCATGGATATCAGTAATTAAAGACGGTTAATGGAATGAACAAGAGATACAGAATTTAAAGACAGTTAAAGGAATGAAACAGGGTATAGAAATAAAAGAAGGTTTAAAGGGTTGAGCATTTATTTGAAAAATTTGACAGGGTATTGACAAAGTGACTGATGAGTGAAAAGATGATTGATGAATTGTTGAATCAATGAATGATAATTCCTTTAAGAATTGATGAATTGTATGATAGGTGTTTTTGATTAGTAGTCATATGAATTTGATGATGATGTTGAAAAATAATAATTGTAAATAAGTTAAAGATTAATTAACTTTTGAATAGTGAATTAGTGATTGTAGATTTGTACTTCATTGATATTGATACATGACCTGTGTATTTTTGACTAATGACGGTGTATTATGGAATGGATCGTTGATTTTAACTGAAAACTTGTATAATTTTAGATGATGTATAATAGTTAATTGATGATATGGAATTTATGAAGTACTACTTTTGACTTGTGAATTTTGATTTGTGTACCATTGTTTTTGATTCATGATTATATGTAGAGGAATGAATGATTCATTGTTAATTTATAATTTTTGAATCTTTTACTAACGATTTATAATTTGTTAATGAATACTGATCATTTAGTATTTAAAGGGAAATTATAACTTAGTGATTAATTAATTTTGATTAATGCTCATAAACAACTTGAGGATGCCAATGTGTAATGTATAGTTTTTGTTTGACAATTTTTAATTTATGACTGATGAAGTTTTTGATTGACAACCTGTAATGATTAAATGTATACTAATTTTTTGTTAACAATTATGTATGATGAAATGAGCTGTTAAACTTTTGATTTATAAATTGTTGAGTTGTTAATCAACAATTGTGATTTATTGAATTGTTGTCTGATGACTTTAATTTTTGAATAATTGACTTTTTATTAATAACTGTGTAGAATGTAATGATCTATTGAATTTTTGATTCATGAATGATTGATTTGTAATTGATGACTTTGTGATTTATTGAATTGTAATTCATTGCATTATATTGATGATTTAAACAATTTGTTTTGATAAATATTGATTCTTGAATATTTACAAGAAAATGATGATGTATTATTCAGATAATATGTGATGTGTAATCTGATATTGGATTGTATGTTAGTGGATAGGTTCAATTCATTTTAAATATAGTAATTAATGTAAAACTGAAACTTATCTGAGGAACAACCGACAATTTGGCGAATCATGTTTAAAAATCTAGATTTTTTGACTCGTGTCACCCACACATCGCAAAAAATCGGGGGGTACTGTAACAGGTCCACCAAATTGATAGATGAATTAATTAATTTAAATATATAATAAATTATTACGTAAAAGAAAGGGATATATTTAATGGGAATAAACCACGAAGGTTCAAATAATATTAGAGAATTGCTGCAAGTCAGACAGGAAAACAAACAGAAACATCTGGAATAAACAAAATACAATCTTCCTTTGTCACAAAGGAAGAAATGGGTGTGGTATTTTCTGAGAAGTATAATCATAAACATGTGGGAATGCCTGAGACACAACAGTCAACAAAAGATAAGACAAAATAGCGTGGGACAAGAGTCGACAGGTCGGTTGGAACTTTCCATCGTCCCCACCCCGGATCCAAGTAAATTAAACGACTAAAAGGACGAGTCCAAAGGGTAACCAAAAAGCGGAGTCACGATGTAACAAAACGAATAGACTAGTCCAAAGGACTTAGTTAAATCATAATCCGCCCAACAGGGGCAGCACCTCCTGAAGATGAGTCGGTTGGAGTAATGAAAATTGAAAACACAGAGGGGCAAGAAGACATGCGATTGGCTAATGAAATAAAGGGGGGAGGAGCGCGTGCATTTTTGAAAACGTAGGACATGAGAGGCCAACGCCAAGGGTCTCGCTCATTCTCTCGCTAACAGTCCTTTCAGTAACTTTGGAGAGGTCCACTGGACTTCAACGCGTTACTTAATTTTTTCAAAATTAATTAGTTAAATTTAGTAAATCATTTTTAAATATTAGTAGTGAGTTTAATATTAAAAGAATTTTATATGTTATCATTTCAAATAAATTAATATAAAACAATTTTGTTCGTATCGTGTTCTACAAGAACTTCATTGTTTCCAGATAAGTCACAGTTAAAAAATATTATTAAAAATTTTGTCTTGTAAAATAAGTTGAAATAATAATAACACTTCATGTTATAATTAAATAATGATTTGTTTTTCTTTTGAAAACATGTGATTAAAGTAATATTGTAAAAGCATAGTTGTCTTGTTTCATTGTATCATACAGTCTCACCAAATTATCCGTTTTAGACCCTGAGAAAGAAAAAGAGATTTCATAAAAGAATTTAAAGAAAATTCAATTTATTAAATAATTTAATTGAATAAATTAAGTAAAAGTAATTAATGTAACAACCTCCTAAAGGTAGCAAGTTACAAATTTTCACCCAATAACTTGGGACAAAATCAAAATAAATTAAATTATTTTGATTTAATAAATAGCATTGATTAATTTAATCAATAGATTAAATTAATATAATTAAATAAGAAAGAGCTATGTTACACACACCTTTACTAAAAATATTTGTATTAGTTTCTGCTAACAAGAAATATCGGATTTGATTAAGTGTTTTATCTTGATCAAATTCAAATGTAGTTCAACCATATTTTAAATATTTAGAATTTTATAATATTAAACATATAGATAATGTTTTAATACATATAATCTGATTGAAGGATAAAACAAATGTTTACAATAATTCTCGTTTAATTTTACAAATTTCACATTTTATTTGTGACTTTTATCCCAAAACCAAGTACGTTTTATAAACTGGCATACTTCAAACAAAAAAATAATAAAATTAAAAAAAAAACATTATTGGAAGACGTGATCTTGATATTTTTCCAGTAATCATATCAGATATTAAAAAATTACAGTTCAACTTAAAGTTCACAACTCACAAATCATTTTGTAGCCTCCAGGAACGCGTATGGTGAATATCATCTGCGTGCTGCAGTTGTTGTGGGTGTCTGCGTTGTTTTTGGGCCTGCATCAGTTCAGTCCAGCAACCTGGCACAGTGGCTGCGAAGCATGGCATTAGGTTTTCAAAACTGGTAAGTTCGTATAGTGCTGTAAGGTCCAGAGTAGGTGCATTCACTAAAAGCGGACTCCTGAAACGAAATAGTTATTTGTATAATTATATTAATTTACTATAGGCTTATAAAATGGGTTGATAACTATGTTCGATTATGTACTACTCTTATCCATTATAGAGTCCAGTTCTTAAATACTATTAAAAGGTACTGTTTTATGATAAAAGGTACAGCTAAAACTTTCTACAGAAAATGTAGTCAACAGGCTATAAGTATGAGCCAAGGTACGTACTTCGTTGTTACATTTATTAGTTATCTGTTCAACACTGTTTCAACAGGTAAGAGCATATGGCTGACTCTGTTCGGGAGAAAAAGCTTTCATGTACCTTCTAAGACAGTAATTGGGCTGTTAATTAAATTAACTACATCATAACAGCAGAAACTGGTTTCTCATCATGTTGGCAGCATTTTTTAAATCTAAAGGCTAAACATTTCTACTAGCATTAAAAAAAATAAATAAAAACCCAATAATAATTATAGACTTATGTTGGAAATATTGTCAGTTACAACAAAGATTTAAATATAGTGGACTATTTACAAGTAGGGATGGACGAGTCTCGAAATTTCGGGAACTCCCCGGGAAATTATAATTCTCGTCCTGCGAGAAGGAAATTTTTTTACGATCGGGAATTCCAGTTGGGAGTTTTTTATATGGTTACTGTAAGATGTAACCAGCTATATTGTTTGATCTCAATAACGTCGTCGTAATCGGCGGTCATTTCCGGATTTTTAGTCATTAAATAAAAGTGAAACAGTAACTAAAGCATGATCGTCTTGTCCTGATCAACGTGGAATATAATCATTTACTTATGAAAGTAGCAGTGAAGTTACAGTCGACGGTCGAAGACGACACTCCATCACGCTCAGGTTGTGTGTGCAAGGAACCATTCAGCTCATTTACGGAACTGAAATATCGTATATTTCCCGTATGCTGACAGAGACACGTTTCGATAATTTATCTGAGCAGGGAATCATCCAATGGATTTACGAAAGAAAATATCGTATCATATAAAATATCGTGATGGTGTTCTAGCATTGTATGACGTAATGATATAAAGTTATTTTCAATTGAATAAAAATAAATAGATATATCCGTGGAAAGGTATTATTATTTTGTTAACACTTGGGATCGCCAAATCTGGATGGAACATTTGCAGGGATACGATATTTTTTTCTGTCAAACTGTTAAACGGTTTCCTGGCTAGGTTAGACAGAAACGGAGGATTGTAAAAGGTAGTGAGTGAAATACGATAATTTTGATTCGTAAACTGACTGAACGGTTCCCTGTTCATAATTGTCAATTCTACATTTATGTTATGTTTAATTAAAATACAACACGATCTAACTTGGACTGTGGTAGTTGCAAGTGTTGCAACACACTTTATGATGAATACTGTGGCAAGACCTTTATTTACGATACGGATTCAGAAATAATGAAAAGAATTTTCATAGAACCGAAGCATTATCAAACTTTTCGTTTTATAATTTAGCTGTCCACAATCGTTGTTATATTGTAATCGGCACTTAGCTGATATTTTTAATTTTGAACTTTTCATCTCTTCCCTACTGGCTAGGCTTATTTCGCCGACTACTTTCTCAATTTTCATTAGCGACGTTTTCATCTGATGACGTAAGAATGGCATCGTGATGAAATAATTTATCAGTTGTTCGGTACGACTGATGTAATGGACTAGTTTCGAGTTGCACACATTTCATTACCGATAAAAATTAAAAAAAACTGATTGATCCTGAATGACTACATTTATTTCGGATTTAGGTATCACAAATAATTATTACTATTGATGGAATGAATAATTTTGGCATTTTTATTTCCCTACTCTTGTACACGTTCCATTTCAAGAGGAGTAATTATTCTGAGAGCAACTGACTGATGTTTGGCGATGACGCTTGAATCGTTAGCATCACTTTGGATACATTCTTTGCCAACAGGCTTCAGTACTGTACATTTTCGCGGGAAACTGTGGTCGTGAACACGTGTACAATGAATCAGATCGGCCGGCTATGTTTTGTTTACTGTTGAGTTGTGTTGTGGTGTTTTATTGTTTACAGTCTCTATTTATTTTAATAAAGTGTAAGAAGTTATTTTTAATATAGCAAAAGTGCAGTTTTTATTAGTAGATAGTGAATTTGTTTTATACTTTATAAAAGTGGGTCTATGATTTAAAAATGTGTGATTCTAACAGTGCTTCATCTTCAACTCAAAGTAATCAAGAAATAGATCCAAACATAACCAATAAAATTAAGAAAGCTCCAATTTGGCAACACTTCACTAATATTGCTTCTGATTTTGGTAGATGTAATTATTGCAACAAGAGTATTAAAACTCTTTATGGTAATACAACAGGTATGAGAAGGCATTTAGAACACAAACATTATTCCAAGTATCTTTTATATAAGAATGTGCAACATGAACTTGAATCAAAGAAAACCGAAAAGCAATTCATGTTTATGGGCAACACAATACCTTCAACAAGCAATAGTCAAACCAAGTTATCCAACTTTAATAAATGGGATGAAAAAACCCCTAAGTCTGTTGCTATAACTAAGGAGATAGGCAAGTGGATGGCATCCAGTCTCTATCCTTACAGTCTTGTTGAGGAACAAGGACTAAAAAGGGTTCTTCATTTAGCCCAGCCTCTGTATAACCATTGATTTTACTATACATAGAAGATAGTTCCATCCAATGTTAAATATTGAGGCACGGAAAATGGGAGCGACCGTGCTGCAACCTGTCGTCAATCAAGTTAAAGAGGTCGAAATTGCCTCCAGTTTCGACTGTTCGGTTGCACAACCTGTGAGCAGTAAAGGAACTAATCACTCCCTCTCATTCCCCCATTCTCTCTCTCTCCTTTCTCATTAGACAAGCGTCTGGAAGTACTTGTTTACTGTCGCCGCTCCATCTGTGTCGCCCATAGGCCTTGATAGAGAGTCAAGTCAAAGTGGGATATTATTCCGTTCTGTGGTTTGTCTTGCACGGAAAGGAATCACGATCTTTTATTTAGGCCTTAGGGGTTTGTGAATATGAAAAATGTTAGAGGACATATTTTTGTTATTTTGTCAATGTAAATAACAGTATGTTACAGATGTTTAGTTAAAAACATTATGCATTATCTAAAATGATGTAAATACTGCGTATTGTAAGTTTATTGATATTTTAAGTAATTGTATATTTAGAAGTAGCAAGAAAAATGGTGGTAGTTCTAAATTGTTAAAGGCTAATTTTTTTGTTAAGTTCCTGGATAACACCAAACATTTTACATAAATTTGAGACGTAAAAAATTATATAACATTTCTACAAGAAGACCATATGACAGAGTTTTTCAAAATTATTTTGCAAAATATACTAATGAATTAAATAATGTGATCAATTTTACAAAAAATTATTATTCAAGATTATTAGAAAACAGTAAAGGTGATGTATCTGAGCAGTGAAAGGTAATAAATAACTTAACAAGTGGTTCCTCAAAGAAAATAGTTGAGCTAATTGAATTGCCAAATGGCGAAGTTACGAGTGAGCCTTCCCTCATTGCTGATAAGATAAACAATCACCTTATCACAATCCAGTCTAGCCGTCCAGACGTTGTACATTCCAATACCCTTCCACCTTTACTTACTTAAAATCAACATTCATTCTTCATAACTCCAACAGATTTAGATGAAATTAAGAGTATTGTTAAGTTTTTAAAAAATTAAAAATTAACTGGCTCTGACCAAATTAATGTACATTTACTGAAAAATATAATTGATGAGATTACCAGTTTTAGTTCACTTAATAAACAGTAGTTTTATCAAAGGTATTTTTCCTGAGAGGCTGAAGATAAGTTCAGTGGTACCTATTTTGAAGGACAATAACTCTTTAAAACTAGATAACATAAGACCAATCAGCTTGTTATCTGTATTCTCTAAGGTTTTTGAAAAAAAAAAAAAAACAATGATTAAAAAGACTCCATAGGTAGTTATTTATATGAGTTAAATTTTCTTAATCTACGTCAATTCGGTTTTATCAAAGGAAAGTCACTTGAGGATGCGTTATTAGTAGTATCAGAAATAATTTATAACAGTTTAATTATTCATTAACTTATCATCTGTCATATAGTTCACATTTAATACTAGAATTAACCTTTATATTATTGAAATCATTATTCATTTTATATCAAGTAATTAAAGCTTCTTGTCAATATTACATTGTATAATATTATTGTTGTATTTTTAATTATAAATGAGTATTACTTTTGTTTAAAAGTAAATTGAACTATTTGTCATACATACCACAATATTAAAATCTGCTTCCTTGGCACGCCGTGGACAGTGAAATGTGTGTGGTAGGCCTACCGAAAGTTTTAATATTCGTTGTTTTCCTCGTGTGTGAACTGTGTTTGTTAAGTTTTAATTAATTTGTAACGCGTCCCACTTGGACTTATTTATGTTCTTTAACCTGAAGATGCCGTTTATATAGTTTTGTTAGTTCTTGGCATTGTTCTGTTCTGTTATAATTAAAAACGCCACAGAGTGCGGCTTTAGTTTATTTTGTTATTATTTAGACTCTGTAGTTACTTTAAATTAGTTATTTCTTATGTTATTGCTGGTCACGCTACTTGTGAAATTTTACCAGTGTAATTCCAGAGTGTCTTTACCAGAGAAATTTAAAATATAAATAAATTGCAGTTTATCCATACTTTCACATCTAGTAAAATAATAGAAACGTGTATGAAAAACAGATATGATAACTTTAATTATATTCGCCTTAGACATACTTTTTACAATGGTCTGATTCAATCAATGTTATAGAACGGAATTTTTGAAAGGGGGACATAAACAAAATTTACAATAATTTCAACCTGATTAAAATAATGAAAATTGAATCTAAATAATCAGTAGTCTAGTTATATTCTATCACGATAATATTTCCTAACCAATTTCAATTGACATTGAGATTGTTTTTCTCAAGAAGTAATAAGAGTCACAACTCTTCATGATTCCGAAAAAAATGAAAACTGACCATTCACCAAACAATGAAATATTTTACAAACAATCATGCAATTACTTGGAACCAAATAATATGTTAATGTTACAGACAGTAATAGTAAAACAGACGTTTATAATAAAATGAAAAATAATGTATTTTAAATTAAATGCCTATACATAGATTGTCTGAATCAGGCCATAAGATGAAAGCTACTTTTATCTTGTATAGAAGTAAATTAGTGGTTTGTTATGATTTTTTCTAACCCTATCATGAAATTTGAATCTCACCTGGGTTTTATATTTTGCCCAGTATTATTCTATATAAATATCATAGGCCTATTTCAATATCTATTTTGTCAAAGAAATAAATAATGTCACTTTTTTATATTTCACTATATTCCTGGAATATTTGCAGATTAATTTCATAATTGATGGGAGTCATTAATTGTATTTGAAAACATTAAATTTTTTAATCAATTACCGAATATGAAAAAATTAATGATTGAGTACAACAGTCGATTTAATCACCTAATCGATGGTTAAAATGCAATAAATAAAGATTATTCAGATGGGCTATATAATATGAAAATGTTTACTAAATCAGCAGTAATTATCGCCAACATTGCCGATAAGTTAGCGGTCTATTCAAGTGTGTCTATTTACAAATACACGGTGTGTTAATCATATAAATCAATATAGTGTTTTAATTTATTCAGTTATAAATATTTCTTTATTCAATATGAATGTCACACTGAGTTTTACTGTAATAGTATCAACACAGTATTCTTTATTATTCGAAAGAGATGCAAGCAAATATAAAAACAGAGAACCCGGATAAACGTTGGCAATATGGAATAACGTAAACAATTATCTAAGCAGGATGTTGTTTGTGTGCGTGACCTGAGGAAGGAGAGGGCGGGGCGGCTGTCTGGAGAATGGGAGAGTGGGTTAAGTGGAGGGAAGTGAGAGAGAGACAGAAGAGGGTGCGAGAGAGAGAGGAAATAGGGCTATGCGCAGCGCAGCGTGGGGCCTCAAAACAGTTTTGGGGCCTCGCCACAACTCTCCCATATGGATGGAGTATCTCTTTATATAGTAAAATCAATGGTATAACCTACCAAGTTCAAAAACCTTTAGTAGGTCAATTATTCCATCTCTGTACACAGATACAAAACTAGTAATACAGAATGAAATTGAAAAACAGAAGTCTTGTTTTACTTCTATTTCATTGACACTTGATATGTGGACATCATTGTCAAATGAATCATACATGGCACTGACAACCCATTTTATGGATGCTGAATTTGTAATAAAAAACTTGTGTTTGGGGGTTACAGTTTTTCTGGTACCCATAGTGGCGAAAACATTGCCCAAAAGGTTCATGAATGTTTGGAAGAGTGGAATCTACATGACCTAAAAATACCAATTTCACAGACAATGCTAAAAACATGAAGTTAGCGATGAGTTTGTGTAAACCTAAACTTAAAGCTCTTCAGTGTTGCTTTGCACACACGCTTCAGTTAGCCCTTAACGATGCTAAGAAAGAGACACCTGGCATGACAGATCTAGTGGCAAAGGTGAGAAAATTGGTAGGGCACTATAAACACAGTAGCCAAACAACCGAAAGACTGCATCAAATTCAAAGAGAAATGGGAAAGGAAGAGCTTAATATGATTCAGGATTGTGAAACCAGGTGGAACTCTGAGTACTTAATGTTTTCTCGGTTTCTTATAAACAAAGAGCCTGTTTCAAGGGATATAGTGGAATTTGGAAAATTGGACAACCTAACTGTATCTGAATGGCGTTTAGTGGATGGTTATGTTGAAATACTAGAGCCGTTGTACCAAGCCACTACAGAAATTTGTTCAGCTTCGATTCCAACTTGTTCGATGGTCATTCCCATTATCTTCTGCATTGAGGAGAAATTGAAAACTTATACCTCAAGTGGAATATCTGGTACAGGCGTGACATTTGCACGGAATTTGCTGCAATGCATAAAAACTCGATTTCCTAATCAAATGAAAGTAGAGCCCTACCTAACAGCCATGCTGATTGACCCTCGTTTCAAGGACATTGTTCTTGAGGAACATGAAAGGTCCTTAGCTCTTCATGAGTTGAAAATTAAAGCTAAAGACTTGAAGAGAAGCGAGCAACAACAAGTGAATCCAGCATCTTCCCAAATATCAATTATTTTAATTTATTAAAATAATTTTTATTATTAATTTAATTTAATAATTTAATTAATTTAATAATTTATTAAAATTTATTAAATTAATCAATTTATCAATTCAGTTTAACAATAATTGTTAACATTATTGCTTTATTGCTAAGTGTTTTTATTTATCTTTTATTTTCATATTTAAATCAAAAGACAACACTGCTGCTTAACAGTAAGTAAGTAGGTAGGTCTACACTTATATTTTTTAAATTTTGTTTGTGAAATTCATGTTGTTTAATTAAATAAGAATATTGGCAAACACTCAATTTACTAACACAATTTTTAATTTTGGATAAAAAGAAGATTAAGCCTATATATTTTCACTGTGAAGATTAGGTCTATAAATTTTAGTCTTAAACTCTGTATTATGGTATATCATTAAATTGTTTTCCTTTTTACAGATTTAGGCATAATGTGATGTATTTTATGACTAAAATAAAACAAAACTATTTTTTTAGTCATACAAATAGCACCACTATTTATTTATTTTATACAAAGCAGAATTTATTCATAACAATCATACACAACTTATTTTAAAGTAATTCAAATATAACAGTTTAACACCGAAAAAACAACCAAATTAAATTATATATACATATAATTTAATTTGTATATATATATATATATATATATATATATATATATATATATATATATATTTACTTGTATATATATATGCTTGTACTTCAAAGCAGGACAGGGAAATAGAGAATGAGATTAAGATTTACTTCGGTGAAGGCCTCATTAAACATTCAGAAAGCCCTACTGTTTGGTGGAAGAAACATGAAGAAAGATTCCCCATCTTAAGTGGAATTGTAAGACAATTCTTGTCCATTCCAGCCACTGAAGTTAGTAGTGAGCGCACCTTTTCTAGCGCAGGTAATGTAGTAAGTAACACCACTTAGAGAACAACTTACTTCTGGTCATGTTGAAGAACTTGTGTTTTTAAACCAAAATGCCAAACTATTGCAATGAAAGCATATCCTTCCTATTCGAATGATAAATGTTACCTAGTTTGTAGGCCTATTTTTAATTTGTACTCAAATTTTTGTATCAAATTTGTTTGAATAATATTTCAAAGTATTACATATTATTTTAGGAATAGGCTGCATTACAGTTTTCTTTTTAAATTTGTTTGAACTTGCAAAATTTAATATGAAGTTAATTATTTTCTGACCATAAATTTGCTTCATAGATTAAACCATTATAATAATTTAAATAAAATCTATTGTATAATTGTGAATTTAAAACAAATTTGATATTTGTATCTTGCAGTTTCTAATTTTAATGTTGATAGGGCCTAGTTACTTTAATTGATTTCACGCCTATTCATTAATGTGTCTAGTCATCATTGTATCTTGACTGAACAGTATTCATTTAAGAAGTCATTTCAGTTGTTATTACTTATTATGTTTGTTTGTTTTCTATAGATTATTTGCAACTTTTATCCTGTAAGTATTTTGTTGTTGGGTTTTAAGATAGGAATAGGCTATACTACCTGTGTGTTCTTTCTAAATTTGTTTAAAATTGCAACTTTTAATATGAAGTTACTTTATTTTCTGATCATGACATGGCTTCGTAGATTAAACCATATTTCAAATTAAAATAAAATCTACTTTATCGTTTTTTTTTTAAATAACTTTGATGTTGTATATTGTTTGTGTATGTTGTATAATCATCTTAGAGTTTCTAAATTTAAATGTTGATAATTAGTTAGTTCAATTGATTTCACGCCTATTCATTACTATGTCTAGTCTTCATTGTACCTAGACTGAAAATTATTCATTTAAGAAATAATTTCAATTTTTATTACTAATTATTTTTATGTCGTAGATTATTTGTAACTTTTATCTTGTAATTGTGTGTTGTTAGGTTCCAAGATAGGCCTTATTACATTTTTGTTTTCAAAGTAGTTTGATTTTAACAGTTATTATAAAGTTAGACAAATTTTATTTCCCAATTTTATTTTTCTAATTAAAATTTTGTTATATGTGTGTGTGTGTGTTTTGTTTAAGTTCATAATTACAATGTAGTGTAAGTAATTAATAATTAAAGGCCTATTCGTAATTTTATCTGGTGTTTATTGTGACTCAAACAATTTTCTTACAGTAATTCTTACTTTATTTTACTTGTTAAAATTTTTGTAAAGTATTCAATAAATATTATTTTATATAAGATTGTTTAGTTTATTTACCATGTGATCTGTTATTATTTAGTTGAATTATTTATTCTCTTTTATGTAGATAACTCAGTTCATAAAACTAAGATAACCCTATAGTTTATGATTTTTTTAAAATAATTATTAAGTGATTGATTATTTTATATTTTAGTTCCTATTTATCATGTACTCTAATATCTAGTTCAGTTAGCAAGCTCCAAATATTTATTAGCAATTATTTCAGAAAACATTGTTTTGTTACTTAAGTATGTGATCTGTTTTTTTTTTTTTTTTTAATTTTAGTCCTGTTTGAATTTATTTTTTGTTATGTACATAACAGGCAAATAATGCTAAAGATAATTTTAAAAGAAGAAGTGTAAATAAATATGTCTAGACATTAATGGTTTGATTTCTACCTATATAATATACCTATAAATTATTATTACAAAAAGCTTTGGTTTTTATTTGTTTTATCTATAAAATTAATGTTTGCTACAGCTGGGGAAAATTCTCGCCCGAAAATTTCCCGAAATTTGGAAGGAAATTGATTTCCCTCCCGTTTCCCTCTCGAAATTTGGGAGGAAATTAATTTCCCTCCCGAGCTTAAAAATCTCCTCTCGTCCACCCCTATTTACAAGTATTTAGTTTACTGTTTTATATTCTTGATGTAATATGTTTGATAAGAGAACACATTTTTAAAATATTCCACATTTTATTTAAATAAAAAAAGTGCTTTCCCTATTGAGGCTTCATCAATTTTAAAACTCCTTGATCCATAAATAAGGCTAACTAAAAAAAGCTTTTGCCAAATTAAACAACTAATAAAAGTGTGGCAAACTGCAGTATTGATCCTTTCCATGTTTATAAATAGTTTTATAACTTATTCATTCATAACTAGGACAAATTTTAAAGAAATATTATTTTCAATTCACAAAATATGCATGTCCAAAAATAATTGTAGTTAAATAATAACTAAATTTAAAATTAACCCCTTTTGAATATGTAAAATATTCACTTACTCTTTTTGTATTGATTGTTTTGGAGTACAAAAGTTGTTTCCTATGCCATCATTAAAGATACTCTCTTCTGATTTTATCAGCTCTTCATCATGAAGTGCAAAGAAGTGTAAGGAACCTTTCTCCGAGGCTGCACAGACTCGTTCCAGACCTTGAATAAATTGCACATTCATAATGGTAAAAAGTTTAAAACAGTAATTCTTTAATAAAATGCCATGGTGTTGGAAAGAAATTTATTTTAGAGCTAATTTTCGCAGATAGAACAACAGATGTAAACCACATATAAAAAAAAAAATCACATCATTTTTTATTGTCCTTAGAATTCATTAACATAAAGATAGGAAATAAAATGTAATATTATTTTTCATGTTTACTATAGAAATATTATAAGAATTATATGCCCCTGCAATTACATATGCAGCTGAGACTTGGAAGATGACGGAGATAAACTCGAGCAGGATATAGGCAGGAAAATGGGTCATGTTTTGGAATAATTAAGGGTAAGACAAAAATCTATATGATTTGAAATGTATAAATTAGGAGGGACCTGATGGAGGAGAGCCTGAGAAAATGAATTGAAAATCAAGAATTGGTTGGTATAGGCAAGTTAAGAGAATGGGAGAGAATACTAGGAAAAATGAGACGGGTAGGAATTATAGGAAAAAGACCAAGGGAGAGACCAAAAAGTTGATGGATTGACAATGTGAAGGGGATGTGGGAAGAAGAGGAGCGTTGTGGGCAGAATTGTGCGAGAGGGAGCTGTGGAGAGACAGAGATAGATGCGGCGGAAGATGCTAATGAATACTCAGATATAGGAATCAATTGCACAGTAGCAGATATGTAATTACTTTAACATTGAAGAAATAAGAACAAAGTAATAGATCCTTCTTTGACCAAAAATAAAGGAATATTGAAGAGCTAAAGGACTGAAATTAAAAACACATATAACAGAAGTTGACAGGTTATTACAAAATGTAAACATTAGCATAATGACATTAATCTTATTGAAGCATATACAATATAATGGCCAATTAAATAATCTGTATTACGCACTCAATCATGGTTTCATTGATTCTCTCTCTCCCTCCCTCCCCTCCCCCATATCTTTCTTTTTCTCTCTCCCTCTCCCCCCCCTCTCTCTCTCTCCCACTCCTCTTCTCTCTCCCTCTCCTCTCTCACTTTCTCCCCCTAACCCCCTCTCTCACCATTGAAATTCGGTTACTGTACACGTTCAATAAGGGACGTTTTTATAATCTTCTATTCAGTAAACGTTAACTGCACTGATTTGTATCTTGAATACAAATGTAATTGTAATTTGCATTAAATCTATGTTCTACTGTGTAAAACAGCTATTTGTTTAAAATTACAGATTATAAAGTTAAGAATCATTTTTGATAATCTGTTAAATTTAATTATTATATTTCCTGCTTTCTAATAGCTATTTGAATAGCCTATATCTGTTAACAACAACTTATTTGATAAACACATGAAGGTAAATCAATGTAACCTGTTGAAATGTTATATACAGGGTGGACAGAAGTTAGTGTTAAAAAATTTTTCTGGTGAAACTACCACATATTAGTGACAAAAAAATGGAAATATTATCTTCACCCCAACCATGTTTAATAAATAGACATTTTTATTGTTTTTTTAATAAACATGTTTTGTTTTAGTAAAACTTAGTTTTCACCACTATTCATTAACATTTTCCTTTTTGGCGTGTTTTTTGAAATCTACACAACATTTTACATAGGAATTCAAGGTAAAGAAATGTTTTATTGTGAGTTTATTATAAACAAATTTGTGACAAAGTGAAATTTTAGGCTTTTTTAAAAATAAGTCACAAGATATACAGGCCGAGGACTTCCTTAAAATAGTTACTGAAGAGAGGCCAAAAACAGAAAAAAACCTACCCGTTTTTTAAGCTTTAAAATGATGTAATACAACTGTACTCTCATACTCGTCTTCTAATGGTTAATACAGAATCTATCCTGAAAAACAAGGTTTGCTTAAAATACCAAGGGATCATTGAAGTAGTCAAAATACAGTTTAAATTTAAGGTAATGACTATAAATGTTGAAATTTCATATTTAAACAGTGAATTACTTTCCATAGCTTAGTAAATACCACACAAATACTAATCTTATCAGATCATCCAAAGTTCACTTTCTCTTATACCCACATTCAAAAGAGGAGAACTGCATAGAAACAAAGTTGTTCCGGTTTTAATTTGTCTTCCAGCAGGCCTTATCTGTTGTAGCCTGTTTCCTGTTAATTTTGTAGTAGAGTAGAAGCTGTCATGGAGTTTTCAACGCGAGAGTATGCGGGGATGCACTTCGTATATGGTTTTTGTGACAGAAATGCACTGGCTTCTCAAAGAGAATACCAATTACGTTATCCAGATCGTAGAGTGCCTAGTACTCAAGTTTTTTCGAGGCTACATCAATGTTTGTTGGAGAGAGGAAGTGTTCACAGGCAGCCAAACGAGGTAGGTCCTGCTCTCCGAGATGTAGGCTTGGATGATCGAGTTCTAAATTTAGTTCGTCGAAATCCTGAAACAAGCAGCCGACAACTTGCCGGCGAAGTTGGTGTTTTCAAGGGCAAGATATTAAGTATTTTACATGAAAATAATTTTTATCCGTATCATTTTACAAAAGTTCAATCATTAGAACCACATGATCATGCTCCAAGAGTACAGTTCTGTCGCTGGCTGCTCAACAGTGATATTGAGCAATATCACTTTTTGAGAAAGATCCTGTACACCTTACTTTGATGAGTCTACCTTTACTAGGGCTGGCGTTTTCAACACGCATAACATGCATCACTGGGCCGAAGAAAATCCAAGAGTGTCCAAAGAAAGTTCTTTTCAAAGATGTTTCCAAGTCAACGTATGGGCCGGTGTCATCGGAAATCAACTTATACATTTTTCCAGAAAATTTAAACGGTCAAACTTATATAGATTTCTTACAACATACCTTGCCCACACTTCTGTATGGACTTGGTCTGGACTATAACGAGAGGGACAACATCATTTTCCAGCAAGACGGTGCTCCCCCTCATTTCACCCATGATGTGCGACAATGGCTGACAGAAAACTACCCTATGTGGATAGGTCGTGCTGAAACCATACCTTGGCCGGCCAGATCTCCTGACCTCTCTCCTATGGATTTCTTTGTTTGGGGGATGATGAAAAATGAAGTTTATTCAGCCCCTTTGAACTCAGAAGAAGAACTGAGAAACAGAATTCAGGTAGCTGCCCAAAAGGTGCGAGACAAATTAACTGTGAATGTGACGGTCAGGGCCATGAGAAAGCGTGCAAGGGCTTGCATAAGAAACGGAGGCAGTTTGAGCATACTCTGTAGATTACATTATTTTCTGTGTTTTTCTTCTTTCATTATTTTTAGTTGTTGATCTTGTGAATAACATACGTACTGTAGTGAATAAAAAAATAATGTTATTTTGACTACTTCAATGATCCCTTGGCATTTTAAGCTAACCTTGTTTTTCAGGATAGATTCTGTATTAACCATTAGAAGACGAGTATGAGAGTACAGTTGTATTACATCATTTTAAAGCTTAAAAAACGGGAAAGTTTTTTTCTGTTTTTGGCCTCTCTTCAGTAACTATTTTAAGGAAGTTATTTTTAAAAAAGCCTAAAATTTCACTTTGTCACAAATTTGTTTATAATAAACTCACAATAAAAAATGTCTTTACCTTGAATTCCTATGTAAAATGTTGTGTAGATTTAAAAAAACGCCAAAAAGGAAAAAATGTTAATGAATAGTGGTGAAAACTAAGTTTTACTAAAACAAAACATGTTTATTAAAAAAAACAATAAAAATGTCTATTTATTAAACATGGTTGGGGTGAAGATAATAATATTTCCATTTTTTTGTCACTAATATGTAGTGACCATATTAAAAAGTTTCACCAGAAAAATTTTTTAACACTAACTTCTGTCCACCCTGTATAGACTTAAGTAAAACAAAATACTATTCTTTATCGGCCCATAAGATCAAATCAAAATAACACAGGCTTGTTAACAGAAAAGAATCATAAATATTACAAAAAAGTAAAGAATTCAGGAAATTATATATTTCTCGACATTTAAAGAATATAATGCAACACAATCCCCAGAAGTTGATTTTGTTCTCCTTCTCCAACTGCTAAATGAAACAGAACACTATTTAATAAGCAAAGATTATCTATTCAGTGTTCAGTTCGATTTGAAGGCAGGAGAATAAACTGAACATCTATTTTTCCCTGTCACTAAGGCTTGTGTCATCTTAAGGCAACATATCCCAAGTGCACATAGCGAATAAATATACATTTCTGATGGCTTGACTGGAGATGAAAACTTACTGTTACAGTAGGTGACGGACACAAACTTGCTCCCATCTTGATGCGAGGCAGTGGCTTTGACTTCAAGGGTAGCGATATCTACGAGAGTCAACAATCCACCATGAGTGACTGCCGCTAGTGTACCGAGAGGACTGGCTGACATCACATCTCCCTCTAGTGGTAGCAAAGTGATGGACACCAACTCTTGTTCTGTTGGCCGTGCACACACAGGTGTCTCCACTAGAGTTACTGACGGCCCACTGTCACACAGCTCATACAGCAGCAGCATGCCGCCTCTACTGGGCTCCTCTTGGTCTCCACTCTTCAGCACCACCAACAGGTGTTTCCCATCTCTGGTCACAATCAATTAATAATTAACTAACCATTTAGTAATGAACTTTTTGTTACTGTTAATCACTGACCTGCATCACACAATGCAATAAATATTTTCTGACCTATGATCTCTGTTATTATCGATATCACATTCAAATGTATGCATCAAACTCACAGATATAGTCAAAGATACCTTATCATTCGTAAGTATAAGTTAAATTAAATTTTTCAAATATGTAAACTATCATATATTTCAAAATTATAGCATGATTATTCTACTAAGATTGATTGGCATATCTGACTGAAATAAATGTTTGTGAGATTGTGGATACCATTTCAATTTACTGCATTCATTTATTATACAGGGTGTCCCAAAAGTCAATGTCCAAACTTCACAAGCTATATGGATAATTTCCAATAAAAAAAGTCATGTATGGATATATTGTATCGTTAATAGTTACCCAGCTATTGACTTTTTTTAGCATTTTTAAAAATATGTGCATTAAATCAGAAAAAAATCATGTTTATGCAAGAAATAATACACACAGGGCCTTTAAACTTTTACAATATAGTTTTAATAAGTATATTTGTATAATTATCCAGTTTTAAGGTGTTTCAGGATGTTACTTACCTTACCTTACCTCCTTGGCCATTGAAACCCCAGTTGGTTTTTGGCCTCGCCAACAATGCCTCTCCATTCTGCTCTGTTCTTTGCTGCCTCAGGTGTAGTTCCCAATTTGTAAATATCTTTGAGGACCTGATCTCTCCATCTAAGTCTTGACCTGCCAAGGGGTCTTCTACCATCTGGGTTCGATCGTTCAATATAATTAATAATGGAGGTATTTTCTCGCCTCCACACATGTCCAGCCCACCTTAGTCTTCTACTTTTCACTAATGCTACTATATCTGGGTGAGTGTATATTTCTCTTAATTCTCTGTTCTTTCTTATTCTCCATACATCTCCTTCGCATACTGGACCAAACACTTTTCTTAATACTCTATTTTCAAATACAATAAGCTTCAAATACAGGATGTTAAAAACATAAATTAATAATGTTTAAACTTAATTTTTTTTTAACTTTAATGAAAGTTGCTACTACAATCAAACGGTGACTGCAAACATATTTTTACCCGAATATCTTAAAAACTTCCTTATTCAATGCAGAATTCAAAAATACTAACACATTAGCAAATGCATTGGCTTCTTTTAGAATTGTTATATTTTTCTAAATAAGAAAATGTTTTTGCGAGCTGGACAGTTGTCCACCCTCGCGTTGCGGCGTTTCTTCACGGAAGTTTCACACACGACAAAGCTTGACAGTTAATTTTCAAAAGGTTAGAGCAATAATGCAACTGCTATTTAAACACACATTTTGTGCTGAGATTTTAATTTTATTTAGTAAATCATTTCTAAATACTTTAAACTGATTTATTAAACCTGTTTAGTTTCCTGCAGTACTTTACAAATAATCCCACTAATATTAGGGCCCTACAAACAAAATCAGCTGTTACTAACACACAACACAAATCAGCTGTTATTGTTGGAGTAGATGTTTTATTGTTTTTATTGTTATTATACCAGATGAGTATTAATAAACAGTTGACATCAGTGCAATGCTGAAAATTGATATTATCAGTCTTTTGTATGTTGTTTGCTAAAATAATCTTTTTTTTATTTAATGTTTGTTTTTTAAGTGCTTTAGTTTATATTCTGGCATGTCTTACACTGTTAGGGAATATGTAGACATGCATTTTCTGTATGGTCTTTGTAACGGAAATGACCATGCTGCTGAAGAAGAGAATGAAAGAGAGAACGATTCCCTAATCATAGAGTATTTGTGTATGTGCATAGGTCTTAATCAGGAGTGGAGGATTCCCGTACATTTTGAGAGGTTAGAATGGCCGCCCAGATCAACTGATCTAATTTCCATAAATTTCTTTTTGTGGGGATACAACAGGGAACTAGTGTTTTCATCTCATTGCCATACAGAAGATTAACTAAGACAACGAATAACAGTTGCTACCAACATAATTATTAGGAAAAATTAACAATCCTTTCGTTCTCTGAGAATTTTTATTGGTCAATGTCGGCTTTGTATCAGGAAAGAAGGTCGGAATTTTGAACATTTTTTGTAATAAGTATGTTTCAAAAAATGGCCCTACTGTAATTTATCTGTTGTATTTCCTTAGTGCTTTGTTTGCTTGTAGCAAATGAATTTTACTTACAAATTTGTCAATTTGAATGTTACTGTAATGTACTAAATATTTATAAAATTATTTACTTAGTAAAATTATAATCTCAGCTCAAATTGTGTGTTTAGATTGCAGTTACATTATTGCTCTAGCTTTTTTTTTTAATGAATTGTTAGCTTTGTCGTGTGTAAAACTTCCATGAAGAAACGCCGCAACGCGAGAGTGGACAAGTATTCTGCCTGCATAAACGTGTTCTTATTTAGAAAAATACAACAATTCTAAAAGAAGCCAACGAATTTGTTAATGTGCTAGTATTTTTTAATTCTGAATTAAATAAGGAAGTTTTTAAGATATTTAGGCATTACTTCAGGGTAAAAATATGTTTGCAGTCACGATTTGAATGTAGTAGTAACTTTCTTTAAAGTTCAATAAATAAAGTTTAAACATTGTTTATAACATCCCAGAACACCTAACAACT
This sequence comes from Stictocephala bisonia, assembly GCA_035578905.1. Taxonomy (NCBI): domain Eukaryota; kingdom Metazoa; phylum Arthropoda; class Insecta; order Hemiptera; family Membracidae; genus Stictocephala; species Stictocephala bisonia. The sequence continues at coordinate 1,345,084 of JAQJVL010000044.1, read as the reverse complement.
GGATAATTATGCAAATATACTTATTAAAACTATATTGTAAAAGTTTTAAGGCCCTCCGTGAATTATTTCTTGCATAAACATGATTTTTTCTGATGTAATGCGCATGTTTAAAATATTTAAAAAGTCAATAGCTTGGCTATTAACGATACAATATATCCATACATGACTTTCTTTGTTGGAAATCATCCATATAACAAGCCTGTAAAGTTTGGACGTCGACTTTTGGGACACCCTGTATAGAGAAGTAACGATCTAAACAACGTCATCTACTTTTTAGACTTGACCTTGTGAAAGGGTTATCTGAGAAATGTGGCTCAGAGTTTGGCAAACCTGTATATTGAGAACCTTCAAAGACCCTAAATATGTCCAAGAGAAAGACACATTGATCGCATCCACTGCCTTTAGGCATTTAAATTGATCTACTCAATGGCGCATGATAAAAAATGGAAATAGTGGGGGCATAACATTAAAAACGTTATTCTAAAATTTAAGTGTATCTGAATAAGTTAGTACAGCTATACAATCCAAGATTGGAAATCGCTCACCTTGTTGGGTGTAATCCAGATATGACTAGGTGGCGATTTCCCGAGTCAATGTAAACAGCCTGTATAGGTACAGGCTCTTGAGCTACCAGCACCGATGAGTTCAGACCATTAGAGAGTTTACTGATGGCCTCTGACTTGGAGTCTCTTCTTTCTTGGAGTTCTTGGAGTAATTTAGGTGGGGGAGAGCCGTTTGATGTGGACGGAAAGTTGGTCATGTCAAGTCCCTCGTTGATGGCCATTGAGGTGTCAAAGGTGCCACCTCCGGCTGTTGGCACAGCTACTCCTAGAGGCACTGGACAGTTGATACCTATCATACAGACACTAATAAACCAAGAGAATAATGAGGGGCCTATTATAAAGATATCAGTTTTACTATAATACCAATGACGGGCAGGACTATGAAACTATTTGTCTAACGACCTTGGTAACATTAATAAGAGATAAAAAAAACTAAATGTTAATGTATGTCTCTTTTCATGAATTTAATTTACTAAACATAGCAAATACTACAGACCCTTTACTTTTAAATCACATTTGTCTTGATGTTATTTTTAAATAATTAATTGATGAATTCAACAAAAAGTAGTATTATCAGGAAGAACTTAAAATCCAGTCCTGTTACAAAATTGATAACGGAACAAAATGCCCATATCACTATATAATAAGGACACAATTGTTCTACATTGATGGGACAAAGCCCATGGTATAAATAAATAAATAAGGTCCTTATTTTGGACCGGTTTTCAACAAACAATGCTGATTTACAAAACAGCTCAAGTATTATTACAATTATTGGAAAAATTAAAAGCTTATTTTAGTTATTCATAATTAAAACATAAAGTTAGGTATTCAGTTCAGTTGTATATGGCTATATCAGCTTGTATTATACATTAAATATTTATATACATTTTTATATGTACTTTTAGATACACCCTGGCCTGTTACACTGGAGGAAAGTTCATTAAATAATTTGGGAGCAAAGTACGCAAATTGTTTTCTTTCAAATGCATAGTGAATGTGATGCATCTCCAAAACTTCATCCAGTCTAGTGCTGCAAGATCAGATCTGAGACCTGTTTTTTAGTATACTTCACTTCAAAGTACATACATTAGGGAAGGCTGTTCAAATTGTATAAATTTAATAGGACGGAGTGAACAACAACAAACATACCAGAGAAGGTAAGTTCACTAAAACATAAGACCCTTGACAGCGGGGACTGTCGCCAAGTTACTGGTACGAGGAGTGGGTGAGTATAAGGATAAACAACAAAAGACAAGTTTAACCCTTTGTACACAGCAAACAAATATATAACCCGACTCGACTTTGTCTCAAACCTAGTTATCGATTATATCTGCAGTTGAATATTTCTGTCAAAAGCTTATAGGATAGTTCCATGTACCTCCGCTAGAGTGCAGCATCTACTTATACACATTTTTAGCCACCTCCCTCAGTCTATCAAAAACGTAATTCGTCTACGAACGAGAAGGGGCAGAACTTCCAATCAGAGCGTGCATGGGTGGGGCACTATCTCCCGCCACTGGACATGCGTAAAACAGAAATATACTAAGTCTGTCACTCCACCCAAGCACGTTGTTTTCATCACGTATAGTCTTTTTTTTGTAATGTGTATAGTTAGTTAGTTTTAGTTGATATAGCAGTTTTATTTTACGTTTTTGTGGATATATATAATAAAGGTTTACTTTATTTTGGTTGTGTATATAAACTGTTTCAGTATCGTATATAGACCGTGTTACTAGATTAGATCTATTTGTAATGAACAATGGAACATCCAGAGCGATCAGAATTTGGTGATTTTGTAATTGATGTGTTAGATACGTCATTTTCAAGTACATTCCACGATGACGAAATGCATAGTGAGGATGAAGATGTGATTTTATAAAATTTTTCGAATGACTGAGGATGAAAGTGATGTAGATGTTTCGAACACTGCCACACCTCAATTATGCCTACCAACACCAGGTCCTTCTGGAACAGTGTCTAGGACATTACGTCTGCCAGATAACACCCAAGAAACACCCACAGCACCTGGTAAGCGTAAGTGGACTGATGTCACAGACAATGACCTTGGCTAAAGTTGAAAAAATTAATGTTTGTTAATTGCTACTGGGCTTAAGAAATAGTTTTTAGGGTATATGATTACTCTCACATCCCTAGGTTAACTATACATTCGACAAAAACATTAAACGCAAGCATAACGTAAGATGTACACCTTTTTTATTTTTTAAAGGGGATGTATAGCACATATTAACACTCCAAAAAGCACTTAAAAAGATCAATACAGTATAAAATGTCAGATTTTTAGTATGTTTTAATCCAGGAATACCTATTTATCCATAGATAATAATATAAAGTTAAAAACAGTGTTACAGTGGTTTCTATTTTTCTCTCTTGCTCAAGAATAGTGACTGGCCTGTAAACGTACTGTTGTACATTATTTGCAAAATGTACGTTGTACTGTTATCATCCCGCAGATCTTTACTATCTCTGTATTACGATTCATTAAACTAGCATTTATGATGTTCGCTCTTATAAGTGGTTGCGGACTAGAACTGGTACGTTGGTTATGACGATTTTATGTAAATATAAATCATACTATTCCAATTTATGACGTACTTACAGACCCAACACACTCAGTCTTTTGATGTTGATACTGAGCCAATAGAGTATTTCTACTTATTTTTTAACGATGACATTCTGGCACATATTTGTAGTAAAAAATATGTATGCATGCAAACGTCAATCAGCAAACTTATCACCAAAGTCACGTTATAGAAAATGGAAGGATATTACTAATGTCAACCTGAAAGCCTACTTTGGAATTGTGATAAATATGGGACTGTGATAAATATGGGACTTGTTCAATTACCTTCTTTGGAATCATATTTTACAAAAGCATTGGATGGCCTTATACCATTTTTTGGTGATGTATTTAACAAAGACGAATTTTTAAACATACTTTGGAATCTCCATTTTCATCATAAAGCAAATGAGAATAAATCAACCCCAAAAGGATTTCTTATATCCCCTGTTTTAGATCACATGTAAAAATGCGTAGATTATTTTACACACCAAGAGCATGTGTCTCACTCGACGAGAGCACCATTGCTTTTAAGGGCAAAGTAAGCTTCAGAGTTTATAATCTCATGAAGCCAATAAAACATAGGCTCAAAGTTTATGTATTATCTGATACAAGAAATGGTTATTTATATGATTTTCTTCCGTACTACCTTAGTGGAAATGTTCTTCCAAACAGTGACTTGCTAAAGACCTCACAAATTGTTAAGAATTTAGTACCTTCTGCAATTACAAAAAATAAAGGCAATCCAGCAACTGGCCTTCACTTTTATGCAGATAGATATTATACTATCCGCAATTGGGTGAAGAGATGCTGAAAATAGGTTGCTATCTTACTGGAACGTTAATGACAAATCGTGTTGGAATGCCCCCTGACTTGAAAAGGTATGGTAAGAAAATGTAAAGGGGGGATCTTAGGCCCAGAGAACGGGAGCTACTTTAGTATTGACTTGGAAAGACAAGCGCCCTGTAAATATTTTGACAACTAACGGAAATGGCAGCAAAAACCTAATGAGAGACAAAAGAGAGCAAAAGTATTCTTCTGGGTGTTTGATGTAGTCGTCATTATAAATGCATATTTTCTGTACAAACATGTTCAGGAAACCAACTCAAGAAAACCACTAACACATAGACAGTTTAGAAGAAGTGTGCAACACGCCAAGGAGGGCAAAAACGCGGATGTCCAGCACAAGGACGCCCAGAAAAAAGGCTTGACAAAAAACAACACTTTTTGTCAAGAAAAGTGAAAGGTTCAAACAAATGCGTTATTTGCAAAAAGAAAGGACTGCGCAAGGAAACTATTTACTTTTGCAAGTCATGTACAGGCCAGCCGCCACTACACCCTGACGACTGCTTTGAGACATATTGCATGTAGCAAAACTTCTGAGTAATACCACAATAAGAGATTCCCAATATGGACATTTTACTATCTAAATATATATTTGTTTATCATAGTTTTGACATTTTATTATAAATAATGACATGTACTGATTATTGATTCTAACAATAAAGCTAAAATGTTTTTTCTATTTTTACTTTTCATAGTTATTGTACATTAAGACTAAAATTGGACTAAAAGTTGTAATTTTAATTTTAAATACAAATCTTTGGATTTTCTATGTTTCTTTATGATACTAGAACTTAAAAATTTAACTTTACATTTCAAGAAAATTAATATTTTTACATAATTAAGCGTTACTTTAAAATTCATTTCCGCATGCGAAGGGTTAATATAATACAAAAATAAATACTAAACTTTTTTACAAACGATGACTAATTTTGTAAAACTATGTTTACCATCCTAAGACCAAAAAGATTTGTAAATGAATCACATGCACTAACCTCTCATGGGCAAAAATATTTGCTCATATTGAGCATTTATTTTGGCAAAAACAATTTTGCACTTATTGTTGAAAGTAAAATTTTTTAATAAATTTTATTGGATTGTGTATGAAAGTACATTTGTTTTCAAGTCTATTGTTATTAACATATATGGCAGGAATTAAGGTTAAGTTACAGGGCACTAGCCTAGGACTTGTAACTCCTAATTTGATGACGCTATTGGTACATTGCAATTTGGTTTGACCCTCCCTCCTTCCACTCACCCTCCCAAACAAGTACAGCGGTACTGATCCACCTGCCCACTCATACACATACAGTGGTATTAACCCACATACGTACAATTGTATTGGTGTATTGCAATTTAGCTTAATTTCAGATAATTGAATTTATCAGTTATAAAAAAACGGATTCACTCTATATTATTTCTGAGTCTGGATTTTACTGAGCCTAAAACCTAACTTAAAATTTATAAATATATATATATATATATATATAAGTAAACAAAACTTTTGCAACCAAGTAGAATCTAATTATTACAGGAGAGGCCAGTTGTACCGCATTCAGAAGCACCATGGAATTTGGATTAACACATCAAGAGAGATCACATGAAGATTAACAAGTCTCCAATTCGTTTCTGTTCTACCAAATCATGTAGAAATTATGTTTGTTTCACATGACAGTCATGTTTATTCTATTCTTTGATCAGACAGCAACAAAAAAACATGTGTTATAATTGAAAAAGACTGAGGTGAATAAGTCCACCTCACTGGTCACATATCACTAACTTAACTAATGTAGGGGTGAATGGCAAATCATCGCCATCGTGTTCATGGATTATGAGTAGACTTGCTATCACCAACTTACGTAAATGGGTGAGTGCGTAATCCAAAATCAGTAAGCCCACCTACCCGTAAATACATACAATTTATGGATGGGAGGACATGTAAGGACATATTACGGATGGTTGGATAGACCTGTCATGATGTTATTTGTTAAACAATTCATAAAAGTAGAGGTCATGTATGATGTACCTACCATGTCCAGCACCCATGTGTAAACTCGTTTATATTTGTAAAACTTTTATGTAAATATTGTTATAATTCACCTTTCTTCAACTTGACATTTTGATGAGTACAGATTTTTATGCTCTGAATGAGAGCTATATAAATATTTAAAAAACAAAAACCAAAATTAAAAAAAAAGCAGTAAACTTTTTAATGGTTTTGCAAGTCTCGCACATTTGCTAGGTCAAACTTAGAATACTCTTGTCGTACATCATCTATAAAATAAACATATATATATATATATATATATATATATATATATATATATATATATATATATATATCCAGTCGGCTGTGCTGACCTCTCTTTTTTCTTTATATATATAAAGGAAGATTTCAAACTTTTAAGGTAATGACAGATAGTAAAAGGAAGGGACAGGGGTATTAGGTTAGGACCGGATTACATGGCAGAAAATATCAGCTACAGCTGTTTAGTGACCGTCGTTAAAGGCTGATTTCTTCTGCAACCACAAGGTCTGACTATTTCAATATCTCTTTTCGGCTTCTTAGAGATATCTATTTATAGATGATAATGATGGAGGGCATGTACATTACAGTTACAGTGTTTTGGTTGTGAAGGTCACTACACTTGATTTACATTGCAACATTCATTATACCGCATGTAATACAGATTTAACTTGTCCCTCTACATGCACATTATAACTGGTGCCCAATTTATTAGAATTAAATTGTGGTTAAATAAAATATTTTTATGATTTTTTTACTTTTATAGCATGAACCACAATCGGACAAAACACAACCCATCGCCAACAAATAAGTTACAAAACACTAACTGGAAGACGATGAGGGTGCAGGAAAAGCGTCAGTGACGATTATATCTTGCGTATGGTACACGTCATCTATAACAGCCTCATGCATGACAGAGGGGCCGGTACAGAGGAACTTGGTGAGGAAGATATCTGAGTACATGTTGCTGTTCTCCTGGCGAGAGGCACTGGTCCCAGTCCCAGACACCAATGTCTTTGAAGCACTGTCCTCTCTGTCTGCACTCTCGGCATCCCTGTGGTAGTGGAAGTCATAGACCACTAGATGGAGTTGCCAATCTGGAGGTTTTTGATCTGCAACCTACACACAAGAGAGTTACAATAATTTGGAAATTGAGTTAACTCCAAATTTATGATGATTTTGATTGTTAACTTTAGTTGTAACAATAAAAAATCTAAATCTATATTTATAAAAGAGGATGTTTGTATATATATATATATTATAAGATTATATATATATATATATATATATATATATGTTTGAAGTTTATGCGCTGCCAAACCATCCAACCGATCGCCATGAAACTTTAGGATGTTGTCCTGTATGATCCCGAGATGGTTTCTGTGAAGTTTGATGCAGATCCGTCCACAGGGTCCCGCCCCACGGGCTCCTAAAGATCCCATGTTATTCAAATGGAGAATCTGAATTGTTTACAAAAACATATGACTGTGTGGTATTAATGTAGTTTCACATGCCATAAGCAGATTGAAGTTCTCACAACAACAGTACTGTATATGTTTTGATTTATTGTAGTTCTACATTTCACCTTGAGAGTGTAGCACACACTACTTTTACTTGATCAGGCGATCTGTATTTGGTGTTAACCTTTTTTCCTCGGCAATTAAAACATGTGGTGAAACGTGAAAATAAAAAATAAATAATTATTTGTTTTGCAGTTTACTTTTTATGACATGCCTCCTAAAAAGGTATTTTTTTTTTTTATTTATAGTTCATAGAATACTGCTTAAGAGTCCTGGTAAGGTCGTAGATCGATCTTCCTCACGAGGCGACATGCCAAGATCCAAAAATGGGACTGTAGCAGAGTGTCTTGATGAGGCCGCAGGCCGAGCATACCTCACGAGCGTAGCGAGTGACTACGGGGTTGGCACGCGAAGCGTGCAGGGGTGCCCCCTAGTATATATATATATGTTTGAAGTTTATGCGCTGCCAAACCATCCAACCGATCGCCATGAAACTTTAGGATGTTGTCCTGTATACTTCCGAGATGGTTTCTGTGAAGTTTGGTGCAGATTTGTCCACAGGGTCCCGCCCCAGGGCTCCTAAATATCTCATGTTACTCAAATGGAGAATCTGAGTTGTTTACAAAAAACATATGACTGTGTGGTTTAATGTAGTTTCACATGCCATAAGCAGATTGAAGTTCTCACAACAACAGTACTGTATATGTTTTGATTTATTGTAGTTCTACATTTCACCTTGAGAGTGTAGCACACACTACTTTTACTTGATCAGGTGATCTGTATTTGGTGTTAACCTTTTTTCCTCGGTAATTAAAACATGTGGTGAATTTTGTATATTTGACATTAACCTATTGATGCATTAAGAGTTTAATCTTCAGATGTTAAACAAAAACAAATTACATGAAAACGTTTGAAATAGGTCAAGTAATAACGTTGGGTATTTATACTAATAAATAGGTAGCAACGCAAGTAGTGTGGTTGAGGTACTGTAAATCAATTAAGTATCGTGATTTTACATTATACAGTTAATCTACTTATTTATAGGCAAAAGTCACATGTCGGGGTTGGCACGCGAAGCGTGCAGGGGTGTCCCCTAGTATATATATATATATATATATATATATATATATATATATATATATATATATATGTTTGAAGTTTATGCGCTGCCAAACCATCCAACCGATCGCCATGAAACTTTAGGATGTTGTCCTGTATACTCCCGAGATGGTTTCTGTGAAGTTTGATGCAGATCCGTCCACAGGGTCCCGCCCCACGGGCTCCTAAAGATCCCATGTTATTCAAATGGAGAATCTGAATTGTTTACAAAAAACATATGACTGTGTGGTTTAATGTAGTTTTAAACGGCTCCAATTTCCTGTGCGACTTGCTTTCGCAATAACTATTAATAAATCTCAAGGACAGTCATTGTGCTTTGCCGCAATAAATTTAAGTAATCCATGTTTTCCACATGGACAGCTCTACGTCGCTTGCTCGAGAGTAGGCTCACCAAAAAACCTTTACATTTATACACCAAATAATAAGACCAAAAATATTGTTTACCCTCTTGCACTCATTTAATAAATAATGGTTTTTTCTATAATTCTTTTTATTGCTTTATTTTGGTATGTAAATGAAAAATGAAAGGCGAGACAACGTCCTCCGGGTTCAGCTAGTAATATATATTTATTGTTTATAAGATGTTTTACAGGCTACTCAAATCCATATAATCTAAAACAATATATCAATGGTGGGATGGCATTTCCATGAATTTATTGAACAGCCTTGGAAACTCCACTTCTTCACCTGATAAATTCTTCACCGAAGTCTGACACATTTCCAGAAAATTGAAAACTTGCTTTGATCAAGCCACTGCATAAGAAGGAAGACTCGTACCACCCCAGGAACTACCATTCCATTGTGTTGCTCCCTTCTGTTTCAAAAGTTTTTGAAAAAATCATTAGCAATCAACTTCTCTCCTTTCTTGAATAAAAAAATAATTTTTCCAAATCAGTTCGGATACGAGAAAGGTAATTCCATCCAACTTGCACTTGTCAACTTCATCAATAAATGCACTGACCAACTTGGAGGGTGGTGAGGTAACCATTGGCTGCGTTATCGACCTCTCCAGGGCATTTGACTGTTTCAATCACTCTATTTTGCTCCAAAAGCTTTTCTCTTTAGGTATCACTGGCACAGTTCTCAAAAAGCTCAAATCTGTATCTTTCTCATATAAATAAAAAAAAAACAGTAATAAACTTCATTGACAGTAACACCATTAAAAAGACTTTCTCTTCTAACATAGTATTTAATCACATAGGAGTCCTCAGGGAACCACATTGGGTCCCATTCTCTTCATCATTTACATCATCCACATGTCCCACTACATTCCAAGTAATTCATTAACAATTTTTGCTGATGATAACTCACTTTTCACTAAAAACAGACATTTTCAAAACCTTTGACAAGAAACTTTATTCCAATTTAATACCCTCTCTCAATGTTTTTCAGAAATAGATATGAACATAAATTCCACTAAAACCACCTTCTTAATATTTTCCACAAGGAAAAAACATCTAAGAAAAAATTATGTTCCTACTTACATCAGTCTTCATCGAACAAACAGTTTTTATGTTTCCAGAAAGGAAACATTTTCTGTTCTTAATTGCTGTAGCGCAACAAATTTAGTTTTATAAATAGAGATACAAATTCAGCACAAATTTCTGTCAGTATTCCATTTACCTGTTGAATAGATCTGTAATTCCATTAGTAAAACTGTATGCGTTATTAATATAGATTGTTTGTGGTATATAAAATATTATCAACTGTATGCTGATTTTGTTGTACACTGAAGAGACAGTGAAGACTATCAACTCAGTAATGTACTGCCGAGTTTCTTTTTGTTTCCAGAGATTGACAGGCTTCCTCAATAACAGCAAAAACTAAAATGAGAATTGGCTAATAAATCAATTAGACATTAACCATTTAATCTTAGAACTTAGGCTTAAGCGGTCGGTGTCATAACTTCAATCTACATTATTTACGTTGTTTACAGACTGGAACTGAAGCTATCTATGCATTTTCAATTCAAACTGCATCTTAATGAAACTATTATAATATATGATAGCTGAAATACATCTTTTACAGAATTTGTATAAAAGTAAACAAAATTGGCTAAAAATGCACTAGAAGATAACCATTTTGAAAAATTATCTGTACCTCTGAAGTTCTTAGAGTCTTTTTTCTTGGTCTACTCTCTTACGTATATTCAAAAACATTATGTGGACAGCTACCTTCATGATATCTACTCCGAGGTTTACGTTATTCATGGCTCGCACCAGAGGGCTGACGGCAGGTCCTCGGCGAGCAAGGTTCACGCCAGCCACCAGTACGGGTCGAGCAGTTCCATCTCCCACCACACTGACTGCTCCCACACTCACTTCCTGGTTCCCAGCCCATGCTCCCATGACGTTGTCTGAATAAATATAGTTAACAGTTGGTCATAATACATTAAATTTAACTCATACCCTAAACAATATCATATATTGCCTATATCAGATTGTTATATATTTATTTAATAACTAAAGGTTAATCACTTCAATTTCCATTTCTGTCTCTAAGCAATTTTCAATTGAAATAGCTCAATAAACTGGTTCATAATACTTTACAAAGCTATCAAAGATTACAAAATAAAAAAATTACTATCACCAAAAACAACTAAACAAACATAAAATTATAAAATATTACATAACACTAATAAGTAAAAACAATACAACTAATTTAACAACTTTCACAGTGTTGAATAATAAACTAATCGTCAATAAATATTTTAACCAAGTTAAATTATTAAAGAAACATCCCCAGATTAAGCTGAATGTTATGTTAAATGTATGTTTATAATTGTAAACAATGCACATAACACTGACTTAAACTGCATTTAGTGTTAAGCTAGTAAAAACTGTATGATGAGGAATGTGGCCCTTAATAAACAGTATGGTACAATAACAACAATTGTAAACATGTGCAATTAAAATATCTTGTTCTCTATACAGAACAGTTGCAATAATCCAAATGTTTGTTTGCAAGGGCCTGTTCAGACTATCAAATTGTTCATACTATCAAGGTATGAGAAAAAAATGCTTATTATTCCACAAAAATGTTTATTTACATATAATATTTTATAAACATAATACTAATATGCTAGACACGTACAATAATGAAAAACTCCACCTATTTAAATACATACATTTAAATACAATTTGTTTGCGTATAGCAAGTAAAAATCAAACAATTTAAACTAATTACATTTTACCAAAAATTATTAAAGTAATCTGTAATTTTCATTTTACGAAAAAAAAATATCTGAAAATTTTTTTATACTAGCAGCAAATGCCTTGTCACCTAACCACCATAGAAGCATCAGCTCTGGTAGTGATACGTTGTTTTTGTATATCCAAGAGAGACAGCTGTTGAATGCCTGTACTGCAACTGAATGACTTATTAGCTAGACACGCCTATCGCATTCGTCGCCATCTTCTTCTTGTTGGTTCATAACTTGATCAATAATTTCATTATCACTTAAAACTTTGTGACACTCTTCGTCTATCTCTTCAATCGACTCCTTCACTTATTCTGCAATCACTGATTCTTCATTATGGATGTGATTTAAGACATTAACAAGTCTAATGTAAAAATATTGTTGTTCGCTGTAGAAATTGTCAGTTCATTTGGTTCAAGTTGAGGCTCTTTTTCTGGGCGTTTAAGAAAACCATAATTTTGTCCATGACAACACAATGTTTACTCGTTTTGTTTCTTCCCAAGCTTCATTACTCATAAAACAGCATCCTTTACTGTCAGAGATTTGGTTGCTCTCTCAATGGCATTACCTGTTGACATTACATTGTACAAAAAGTTTTTCTAGTATCAAAGTTTTAATGCACAAATAACATGTTGATCCATGGGCTGCCCAAGCGCATCAACGTTTCGAGGTAAGCACTTTGTGAACACTCCAAGGTAAAGAACTAGTCTGCCTAACTCCGAGAGTGGACTGCCTTATACTTAAACTCCTCCTTTACCATCTTCACTGAATGCTGCAGCTTCCCACACAAATATCACATCTCTAACTACACTGCTTGATGACAGTGCCAGTGCTGGTGACAGTGTTGTTTCAATACAGCCAATACAGTGTGTGATGTTGATAGTAAAATAATTAATGATAGTGTTCATTCTTTTTTAGAAGTTTCGAAAGCAATAAATGTCACCTAATGGCTTTAAATTGTTCCAAAAACAATATCCATTCTTCTGGTTTTGATAACTTTTCCCTAAATCATTTCCTAAGATAACAATAACAGTTTATTTTTCTAACAGTTAAATATTCAATCTGTCATAAGTTCATTAAATGAACTTAAAATTCTTCTTGATAACTTTCCTGCCCAAACAGTTTCGCTTGACGAACATTGGCTTATGTTTGACGAATTGAGCTTTTATATTCCAAAAGGATACAAATTATGAAAGTCATGCAATCGAGTCTATTTTGGAAGTTTGCACAGACTTCTTTCTTCCAAAGTAGTCAACATTGTTTCAACATATTGTGCAGAGTCTTATAGCATGGCTTCTGTTAATGCCCTAGAAACATTGCTGAACTCACTTGTCAGTAATGATAATATATTCTTTGTCCTTGGTGATTTTAACATAAATATTAAAAAGAATAAACCTATTGTATATACACTGATTACTATACTACAATCCTACGATTCTTATTTTTTATTTCCTCAAAATACCAGGGAGAAATCTTGCATAGATAATATAATAGCTAATTATAGCTCAGCAGTTCTCGATAAAGATGTTATAAAAAACTGTTTAGCAGACCATGATTTGCTTGGGTAAGAACGGATAGCTCAAAAACAACAACATACTAAGTGTACTTACCTGGCCTAGTGTCCTTTAACCTAACCTAAAAAAATAAATGTACTTTTAGAATGCTTAGCATTAATAATTTGTATGGCTTTAGATGTAAGCTTTTAATGGAGAGCTTTCCCTGACATTTCCTAGTAAAAATTTTTCTCTTTTTTGGAAATTATTTTTTCAGTTAAAATGTTATGCTTTGCTCGCTCTTGACTTAACCATACATATAATTTCTTTTCAACATTCGGATATTCTGCAATTTCAAAATTTTTCTTTATCCAATACCACAGTTTGATACAATCTTCTCTCTCTTCTTCTTCATGACACATATAGTAGCTTTACCAATCCCAAATTCACAAGCAACCTTTGTCACACTGTCACCACGATTAATAATTATTTGTATTATCTTACATTTATCACAAAGTTGTGTGTTTATGTTTATTTGACATTTTAATGAGAGTATTAAAAGAATAATACTGATTACTATCTGTATCCAAAACTAACAAGTCGAGACGTGTAATGAAAACAGCTGTTTGCAGATGATTGGAGGGTCGTTCAGATTACTAGGTGATTCAGACTACCGCAACAGTGCTGTATTGACTAAATTTTGTCACAGTTTATACATTGTATATTGGAAAAATATAAAAGCTAAATTATTCACCCATTGAAACAATGTGTATGTATATATATATATATATATATATATATATATATATATATATATATATAGGCCTCTATTTAATAAATATAATTCACAAATAGCCTAAAGCATCTAGGTAATAAAATAATGAAAAATAGTATACAAAATCTCAATATATAATAATGCCACTAATAGTCCAGGATATGAAGGTTTTCTGCTCAGATTTTGTTGAATATGAATATTTTTTCTTGAAAATGTGAATTTATACTACGAATATCACAAAGATCAAAATATAACCTATGCCGCTACGGGCTTTAACTTGAGAGGGGGGGTGGCTACCACCCATCTCGGGGATGGAAATTTTTACGTTGAAAATGACCACGGGAATCAATACTAAAAAGAATTTAAAGTAAAAAAGTTCTTTACAATTTTTTCAAAAAGTTCATATATTTTAGTTAATGACTAAAATTTTTTATTTTTAATCAAAAAACCACATTCTTCACGGCATTTTTTAAACATAACTCTAAAAGTGAACATTTCATCTAAAAAAACACACAAAAAAAACAAACCTCCTAAAAAACCAAGGTGATTGGTTTTTTTATTATTACTGTAAATCTAATACTAACTGAGTTACGGATTGCTGAATGTAGACTTTTGTTTATTAACCCTTCAGGGTGGTTTGATGGATCTGATCCGTCATGGTATTTACTACCTCTCCAGCGGTTTGACGGATCTCGTCCGTCATGAAGTATTCCGTCATGTGTTGCGATCTAGCGGTCACTCGTATAAGCTAAACACGTTACAAACCTAATGGAGTACAGTTTACTAGTTTTACTTTATAGGTTTTGACAAAAAAAAGTATCAAGTGTCACATGGACGTCATTTGACATTGACCATGACAACAGCTGTCAGTGACTGAACCGCCAAATCACTGTGGCACTGGTGGGTGATTTGGGTAAGATAATGTTCAAACTATAGTGATATTCACTGCAGCCAGGTATTCATAACCTGAAACACAACTACTAGAAGTCACTTTTAAAAACCTATAGGGAATTCTAAAGCAGTGTGAAAATTAGTATAGGAAATAACCAATCAAATGCCTGAAAGAGAAGAACAAGTACAGTAGCATTGACCCACCCGTCCGCCCATAAACGTACAGTGCCATTGCCCACCCACCCACCCATACACATACAGTGGTATTGACCCACCCGCCCACCCATACACGTACGTACCCATACCCATAACGATCAGTACCACTGTACGTGTATAGGTGGGCGGGTGGGTCAGTACCACTGTACGTGTATGGGTTGGCGGGTGGGTCAGTACCACTGTACGTGTATGGGTGGGCGGGTGGGTCAGTACCACTGTACGTGGGTACCAATACCGGAGCTCTGGGAGACTTTTAAAGACAATAGACAATTTCAGGCCAATTTTTATATTCAACGAATTGGCCTGAACCCCAAGGGGGTTTGGGAGGCGAACATAATAAACAACTCATAAATTTGTAAATATAAATGTTGAAAGTAAACTTATTTTTAATACTTGAATGTATAAAAGACCTAAATAAAACTGATTTTTTCTTGAAGAAAATTTAAGTCCTTACATAAAATTATAGCAATTAATTACTTTTACATAATACAGTAGCGAGAAAAATGATATTTTGAATCACTATACATGGTACTATACAGTGGGTCGATACCACTGTACGTGTATGGGTGGGCGGGTGGGTCAATACCACTGTACTAAAACAGTCAGTGCCAATGTACGTGTTAGGAGGACCGAAGGCTCTAGGTGACCCCGGGCACAGCCCACTCCAACCAACAACACCACACACAGAATTTTCGCAAACTGTTTTAACTAATGAAACTGGATGCAATTTGAGTACAGAGATACCAAATACAAATTACAAAATACCACTGTACGTGAATGGGTGGGTGGATCAATACCACTGTACGTTAATGGGTGGGCGGGGGGGGGGGGGCAATACCACTGTACGTGTATGGATGGGCTGTTGGGTCAATACCACTGTACGTGTATGGGTGAGCGGTAGGGTCAATACCACTGTACGTGTATGGGTGGGTGGGTCAATACCACTGTACGTTAATGGGTGGGCGGGGGGGGGGGGCAATACCACTGTACGTGAATGGGTGGGTGGGTCAATACCACTGTACGTATTCATCATCTGCTCTTTGTTGTTTGTGATTGACTAACCTAGTTTTATATTTTCAGTTGTGTTTTACACAGTAGTGTTAGTTATTTTTATTCTTGTAAATAAATTAGTTGATAATAATTATAATGTGATTCTGCAAATTCATTGTAAAATCGCCAAATAAAGTCTCGCTGGGGGGTATGACCGGGTCAAAAAAATCCCGCATTGAAGGGTTAAATGCAAAAATCGGAACATTCAACATTAAATAACTAGAAATTGTTATGTCTTAGGAAACGATTATAGGATCTTTTCGAAATAGCTTGAAAAAAATGTTCAAAATTATCACTGGTAAATGTTCTTCCCATTAGCACTGAGGTAAGTTATAACAAAAATAAGGTCAGTTTCATTTTTGTGATGTAAATATTTACAAAAATACCCCAATCATAACGACCCCACATGAAGCCAATCATTACCCATTTACAATTTACTTAAGTTTTGTACCAACAATACATTCCAGCAGTTTAACCCATTCAGCCCTACACAATACAACTTGACTGAACACAAGGATCCATTAAAAAATGGCAAAATGCAATGTTTTAGTAAATACAACATTAATCAAACATTGTTGTCACTGCAAAAGCCTACCATTAAAATTTGAAACAAAAATATTTTTTGAAATCGTAATAAATTTATAAATAAACAACTCATAAATTTGTAAATATAAATGTTGAAAGTAAACTTATTTTTAATACTTGAATGTATAAAAGACCTAAATAAAACTGATATTTTGAATCACTATACATGGTACATTTTTAGGTTTTAGTTTAGGCCTACAATGCATCTCTGTATTATCTTGTGGTTGGCTGGTTGTTAGCTTATATTAGTGGGTATAATGTACCTATGTATCCTCATCATTTTCATCCATAACATCCTCTTCAAACAGCTCATGGTCTATTTTTACATCACGAATATATCTGTCAATAAAACTAGGTTCTTCGTCTTCTACTTTCTGATTCACTTCCTAACTAACTCTCAATTTTCGGTCACTAATACTGTTTATACTATTTACAATTTATATATTAAAAACACAAAACAAAAATAATTATTCATGACTTAGATTCAAACAACAAAACAAAATAACCAAACATCGCGCTAGGACAGTATGTCAGTGACGACTCACGAACGAACGCGATGACAACAGCTAGCGCAGTAAACAAACAGCTGTTTTAAAAGAAATATTCCCATCAAATCGAATATGACTAGAATAGCATACGATTCGAATATCTCTTGATCGATTATTATTAGTCATGGACAATCTTTCAAAGATAACATATGTTAAAATTAATTATAAAAAATATGCTATACTACTACAAGTATTCTCATATTTGAGCATATGGGACAGAAGCGGCACTATGAATATACTCTTATTTGTGGGTGAATGGGTTAACCGGGTTATACTGCTTAGTTTTGGGAAAAAATCGAGTTTAAAGTGAAAAGAGGATTTTCGTAATTCCTCCAAAAATTTAATTGTCCTTAAAATTATTCAAAAACTGATAATGTTATGTAAAAGCTGCTGGTATACAAAATATAGCTTTTTTTGCTGAACATTTTGATTTTTGTTTTATTTGTATAGGCTGGAAATTGAATGAGAATTGTATATCATAATGTTTTCATTCTTTCAATTTTTAATGATCGAAAAGTTACAGTAACAAATTCATAGCATTGTTATAGATTATTAAAATTAAGTATATTGTATAATATTTAATTATTGCAAGCAATTGTTTTTTCCATGTAGTCATAATAAGGGTAGTTTGAGAGTTGAAAAATCTTTGAAAATCACAAATAATGTTGTAGAAAATTTACCCACATTCACTCAACATAATTGGATCTGTTTTCATTCTGTGCTAGAGTAAGTAAATTTCTAACAGTTTTATTTTTTTTATTGGAAATATAGTTATTAATAATATTAATAATAATAAATAATATTAAATGGCACACACATATAAGTTGAAATACAAAAAAATGATATTTATTTGATGAATAAGTTCAAGTATGGAAAATATTATGATGATATCTCGGGAGGGGGGGAGGAATTAGTGCTGATTTTTCAAAGCTTATGAATTTTTTTTATGTAATAATAAATTGAGTGGAAATTTTTATGTAATAATAATTTGTGAACTTTAAAAGGTTGGAGAAATTTGTTTAATAATAATTATATTTTCAAAATGAAATCAGAGTAAAATGGTTATCTTCTCTTCAAGTTCTTGTCTTCAGATGTTTTTTTTTTAAATATTTCTTGAGGTTCATTATTATGAAGACATCTGTTGTTTACACTGGACACTTGATAAAAATGCTGTCATACAATTTAGTAATAACCTTGATTATATACACATACAAAGATAAACCATCTGATAGGAATATTTGTGACAGTAATTTTGTTAGTTAGTGAGGCCCGCAACCACAGCCGGTTTAAACTGCATTAAATTTACATGGAACTACACTAGCACTCCACAACGGACCACAAAAACAGCTGATATTTTGAGACTCAAAATTTAACATTGGATGGGAAATCTATTTGTGTGTAAAATCAATGGTAATAATAAATTATTACTATATGAAAAGAAATTACTTAATTAAATTAAACCAATATTAACTAAACTATTTTTAAATAAAGGGGATATTAAATAACTTGCAACTATTAACCGAGTTGAGATTTTGAGAAATGACAATTATTGTCTTAAATTATATTAAACTTAATATGAATTAGTAAATTATTGCTATGAAATAATTGCTATGAATATTTTATAAATTATGAAAAGATTGTTTTTTGTTTTTTTTTTACATTTTGAGTACTTAACTATTTTAAACAAAATTGAATATGATTTCTGAATCATTTTGGGTATAATATGCAATACTCTGAATTTGGACAATAAGGGGTAGTTATAGTCCCCAACAAATGGTAAGCATCTATCGGCAAAGGGTGTATTTCAAAGTTGATGATGTTATGAGCTTAATTCCACATTTTCATGCAAATCGATGCATTTTCATAAAAAACAGAGGTTTCTAGAGGTTGCGATGTTACAATGGGTGACTTTTTAATCAAACCCTTTTATCCGCAAAGCTCTATATATGTTAATGACAGGTCACTGTACCAATACAGTGCTCGCAATCCAACTTATTACCATTATTATGACGCAACTGCTACACAAACCTCTGCTTGCCGAACCAGGAACAGTTTTAGATCAGAAAGGTTCGACAAACCAAGTAATAGCTCACCTATTGTTGAATCTGAGAGTGGAATTTCTACTACATCTTGATCTGACCATGCTTCCTTTTTCTTTGACAAATCAGAATACACACAGGACTTGCTGGCAACGGATATTGTTGCTTCATTCTATAACAAAATCAATATTTTACTAACTAGTTTAAAAAGGTATCATTGTTGAAATAACGACGGAACGGTAAATTAAATTACATTAATAAACAACTTTAGTCACTAGTTGCATAGTTTGTTATGCTAAGAATTATAAAATAACTCTTACAAAAAGAAATACTGCATAGAAATGGGACCGCAATATTGACTGATTTCTGTACATACTTCAAATTTCAATAACTGGAGAAGTGATTGTATATTTTAATCTTTATGGCAGATCATTCTTCAAACATAAAACAAATTCCACAGCTTGCGTGCCATAACTAAAATGAATTGTCTAAGGTAGTATTTCTATACATTTTCTTGTTCAAGTTCTTATTGGAGATATATTTAAATTAAAGAGAGTGAAAATGTCACCATTCAACACCTTGATAACGAGAGGAAAACATAGCAAATTTTTTAAAAGTAAGTACAGCAGCAACAACTCAATATATAACCTCAATAATAACACATTATAACCTAAATTGTCCAGTTTAACCCTTTCGGGGAATCCGGTAGATATATTGTACGATTTTTTAACCCTTTCCACTCCAATTACTGGGAACCCAGTTTCCCTATCAGCTCCATTTACTTTTAAGCAAAGATTGCCAACTACATTTGTGGTTTTTTCCTACAGAGTGGGAAAAACATATATCTGATAGTTCAAAAAAGCTGATGTATTTTTTCTTTGTTTCTTCTATGACTAAAGTATAGATTAATATAAAATAAAACATATATTTTTATTTTCAAAATTTTTTAATTATATATATTTATTGGGACAAAATTGAATTTCTAACTAAAAAACGGATACAAGAAGAATTTTTGAAAAATTTTAAATAGGAAGAATAGTATTTGTTGTTTGTTTTTTGTTGTTTGTATCCTTACAAACAAAAAAAGTCATTTTCAAATATTTTGGACTAAATTATACATAAAAAAATATATATAATTCTAAAACCGATTTTTTTTTTAAAACAACATTTTTACAAAAAAAATTATTTTCACTGCAACTAGTAAACAATTGCTCCATAAATTTTATTTTATTGCTTAGCAACAGTCAAAAGGTACATAATTTATACCAAATTTGTAAGTAAAGCTTTTTTCAATAATTCAAAACATATTATCAGCTAAAAATATAAACAGACAAAATCTAATAGCCTACTTGCAACGCTCTTTCATTTTCGTAAAAATAATGAATAAACAGTAAAACAACAACGATAAGCTAGCAACAACAATGCGTTTTATAAGCTCATTACGAACGATAACATATGACGGAACAAAGTGAGTGCAGATAGCTGTTGCAGTCAGCCAGCTGTTTACAGAGCAGCCACAGACGACAAACATTACATTTTCTGAGGTTTGTTTACCGATACTAAACTCAAACGGTTCCGAAAAAATTCTACAGATAGCAGCACATATCAAACAACAACCCTAGCGGTCAATAATGTAACTACGTCAGTCTAAATACAATCATAGAACGTTTTTATAGAGACGTCGGGCCCGGCCCGACATTGGAGTTAGTGCGGTAAGTTGCGTGGCGGGGCTGCCCCGCCACTTGAGTGGAAAGGGTTAATCAATATTTGCAGCAGGTAGGATATAGTAAGAGAGATTCAGTTCACTCTAGTGGCTCCAGAGTGCTCTACTCTACAGTTCAATCACGTGCTGCAGTCTAGTGGTCAATCTTGTAACTACTTGAAAATATATATTTGCTTGCCTCCACATGGTTTCCATGACAGCGTTACTTCGCATTGTTATTTTCGTTATTGAATATCTCACAATCAATTTATGATTGCACAACAATTATAATTGACTTAAGTATATATTAAGTTATGTTATAACATATTAATTAACAAAATTCATGGACAATATTGAGAAAACTGTTCAATTTAAACATTGTACAATATATTGCCTTATTTCCCTCGACCATAACCTTTGATAGTACTACTTCATTGTTGTTTTATTTGTTTGTTTTGACTCAGTAATTACATTGAATTAGCACAGGCAACATGTTCCGATCGCTAAGAGATGTTTTTGTGGGTGATGAGGAAATTTTACAACTTATTAATGATGACAACTTGTCAGAAGTTAAAGAATTAAACATAACATCAAATTATGTTGGATCAGGAAATGTTGATGTATGCCGTCGGTGGGACAGAACAAAAAGAGAATATATTCATGTAAATAGACCAGAAATAGTTAAAAGATACAATGCTAGCATGGGTGGTGTAGACAAACTCAATTTTCTGATTGCAATATATAGAACTTTCGTAAAAAGTAGAAAATGGACTCTCAGAATGTTCACCCATGCTTTGGACTTAGCAGTAACAAATGCTTGGTTAGAATATCAAACGGATGCAAAATCAGTCCAGTTGCCTAAAAATGAAGTCATGGACTTGATTCATTTTCGCCAGAATGTTGCTGAAGCTTTAATCATGGGAGGTCGCCAAACCTTAGATAAAAAGAAAGGTCGCCCATCAAAAGATTCTCCTTCTGTAACACCATCATTTGTGCCTGCTAAAAGACAGAGATCAATAAATCCTGTTCAAGACATCGGATACGATGTAATGGACCCTTTCCCTGAGTTTAAAGACAAAAAAACACCTACGAGATGCAAAAATGAAGGTTGCACGAAAAGAACTTTTGTTGAGAGCACTAAATGCAAAATTGCTCTATGTGTAGGTAGAGGAACCAACTGTTTTTTGGGGTTCCATAAGAAATAAGTCCTTTAAGTGATTGATTTATGCCTTTTAAATAGTTTAATTATTTGTATTTTAAAAAGTAATTTGTTTCAATATTTTGTTTTTTTTTTTTTTTATTTTTAAATGGCAAAATTGTAATTTTTGATTTTTCAAAAAACTTAATTAACTTCAAAATATATTTTTTATTGTAAGTTTGTAAGTAAAGTCTGTTTATAATTAAGTAAAGGAAGTGTTTAAATTATTTTAAGTCCTTATTCTCGATAAAAATTTTTTTTACTTTACATCTCGTTCGAAATAAAACAATATATTGTACGATCCATTACTAAAAAACCAAAATAGGTAAACAAATTTAAAAATATGTAAAATTTTTTAAAAAAATCACTTATTTTGGGGGTAAAGTTATAAATTTGTAAGTCAAAAATTGAAAATGTTTCACCGAAAGGGTTAAGTTTTTGTTCATAATAAGTGTTGTAAAGTAAATAGGTTTTGTTATAATTTACTATTAAACAAGAGAAGAGCATTTTCGTTATTAGACATTCGTTAATAACCAATAAGGAATGGTCGATCCGAGGTCAACTGAGTGGCTTCACTTCGTAGTATGATCAGGTAAGAGAATACGTAGCCTAGCTACTTCCGTTTTTTCTAGATGAAGTATTCAAGGTAGTACGATAAGTTTGTTCACAATAAGACACTAATTCTGTATTGTTAAGTTGTCTTATTGTTCAGTATGTCTGATATACAATTGCAACCTTACATGTGAAAGGCCTTTAAAAAACAATATTATTTATTAAAAATACTTAGAATTATTTAATTTTTTAAATTAAGAATTGCTATGTTGTTGCATGCTTAACGGTAACGAGCCAGAACATGCGTCTCTAGCGCTTTCTTGAGCTACAAACTCAAATGATCCAAAAAAGTATTTAGAAAACCCTCAATTGCCAATACGAAGTAATAATCACAATACTTCACTAGAACTATTATCACTTCAATTCAGTATGTCGCTTGACTTCTACGGTTGTCATTAGAACTTCTGGTTTCAAACTAATCTTATAAATATAATGAATTAAAAGTTATCATTTGTCATAAATCTACATAGATCTCAACTGTACATCATTTGAACAAAAAACACTATATAATCATCAAGATACATAGAAAAGAAGTGATCATTACTTTTAGTTGGCGAGAACAGCTCCAAACAGTGATATGGCCCGTGGACGTGGCTGTGGGTATGAGTTCAGGTACAGAAGAAGTGCCCAGTATTTCCATGGAGGAGTCGGTCTGCAAGGCTGGTGCAGTGGCATAGATCACAGACAGTGGCACATTCTGAGTATGCTCTCCTTTCACAAACGGGCAGTTAGGAGAGTGTCTCTCGTGCTCAGACCTGAACATAATTCTAATACATAACCTTGCTAGAAAATAATACAAATCAAAAAACTTGTGTTATATGTTTTACTCAATCAAATGTCAATAATATTAGTAATCATTTACAAACTTAACATGTAAATACCTACAGAATCAGTCTAGATTCTATTAAAAATCTTAATTCATTTAAGAATCCAAAATCATCACACTGTCAAAATGTCAGAAACTAAGAACAGACTAAAACAATATTGTGATACCTTGATATAAGAATTTTTGGTTTATTAATCTCAACTTTCTATATAGGGGTGTGCGAGTATTTTACTACTCGAACTCGGCTCGAAGCTTCCAAAACTACTCGAAGTTCGATCGAGTAGTTGTATTTCACAAAATATCATATTTACATCTTAATTTAGTTTTAAGAGTAAACAGTTTTATAAGTTATGAATAAAAAATGTGCGCTTCCTTGTGTTTTATTTTACCCTTAATCGTACGTTATCAGTTTGGTGACTGCAATCGGCGATGACACCTGAATTTTAGCATCAGTTTGGTTGGATGCAGATATTGCCGACAAGCTTCGCTACGTTTTCGCGGTACACTTTCTGAACTCAATCACCAGATAAACATATCGACCGGCTGTGAAAGAGTATAATTGGCTTGCATAGAAAATCTGATCTGTGATATGAGTGAACAGATTAAATTTTTACAATCCACATTGTTTCAATTAACAATATACTTTCTTAATTTCTTACATAATATTAGTTCTGAAAAAAGGAAATAGGTTAATCAAAAGAATGCCACAAAAAATTTAGGAAGGCAGGAAGTAAAGAGTTTTATTTATCAAATGTTACAGTTACAAACAACAAATCAAAATTATTGTTTCAGTTTAGATGTATATATTTACAAATCTGGCAAAACTTATCATAGGCTTAGGATGGTGTCTGCCTTTTACAGTTGTCTTGGGTGAACAGGAAGTCCTTCTGTAAATACTCGCTCGAAAATACTCGATGCTCGAAAAAATACTCGACTTGAACTCAAAAACCACTACTTGCACACTCCTATTTCTATACAGTATTAACACCTGAGTCAGAGTAAAATAATTTTCATAATTTTGGCAGGATATTTTCAGAGTATTTGCCTCGAATGTACACTTGAATGTAGAAGAATGCTAGTTTCCAAAGATTTGTCTGACGCCACAGTTTACATATCTAACGCCAAAGATAGTTTCTAAAGCCACAGAAATTTCAAATATTCTGAATCTGAGCTCCAGTATACACATAAGTTGGAAGTATATCACTTAATTTTGCTGTTATTTGCAATTGTTTGACATTTTTAAAAAGAACTTTTAATACTCTCCTGAACTCCAATTAAATGGTTTTTTTCAATTATCTGATATCTTTCACACTGTCAATTTTGTTGTAACCTAATTCAACAATTTAACTGCACACCAGGAGTCATTAGAACACAGTGGCTCAACAACTAGTGAATGTGGGATGATACAATCGACACCTCAGTTGTTTAAACCTCTCAGGTTGTAATTGTAGTCAAGTGCAAAATCAATAATCATGCGTTCAAACGCAGCTGCAGATGGTGCCTTTTCCACGTAGTTTTTATTAAAGAGGCGTTGGTCTGTAACAGTGGTGTTATATGCTTAAAAAACCACTTTAAAAAGGTTAACTTCTTATTAATGTCTTTTAAAGAAGGTTAATGGTCAAAAATAGTCTAATAAAACATATAAATAAATGAAATAACTTACATTTCACATATTTGTTGCGGCTGACAAAGTTATTTGATAGCATGCAGCATAATGTGAAGTTATACTAACCAAGGCTCATCTGATGGTTCCCAACAAACGAGACAGACAATGCAGGTAAAACACATGGCTCTGTCGTCTCCTGCAGAGTTCGGCTGGTGGTAAAATCCTGCCTGGGCCATCTGATCTGGTAACGCCCATCTGAAGCAAAAAACACGTTCTTAGACTGATCAGCACTTCACTACATACCTTAGTTTATAGTTCTTTAAAATGTAAATAAGTGATACATATATAAATGGAAAAACTTTTTAACCACAGCAAAAAGTCTTGATTTTAATTATATACATTTAATATTGTAAACATTTGTATAGCAAAAAAATGACAAATCAATATACATTAACAATAAATACACTAGTGTTTATTTAAAATGAAATGAAAAATGGCTTTATTGGAGGCGAAGTTAGGACTATAAAGTCATCTTTACCATTTAACCTCACTTAACTTTGAGGTTAAGTGTTCATTTACTAGTCCATGTTATGTTTTAAATTATTTAATATGTATTAATTATTTCTAAAATACTATTATTGTGTTTGTAATTATTTAAATGTTATTTTGCTATTTTGCATATATCTACTTTTCGTATTATACATTAAAAAGAATCATAAATATTATTGTTATTCAAACAGGAATTCATCTTGATTGTTCAGGTTCTTTTTTTTTTTTTGTAACTTCACTCGCCAGTTGACATGGGCCTACAGGCCTGTGCGTCAACTTTATTCAACGAGTGAAGTACCGACCGTTGGCTCAGTGTGGGTTCGAACCTTGGAACTTGCCCTCCGCAGTCCGAAGCCTTAGCCACTGAGCCACCACGCCGGCAAACTCTCTAACTTTCCTGTCATTCTCTAACTTACTTTCCAACTATATACTATTTATTCTATATTATTCTGATTTATAGCAGAGAACTTAACAGATTTTGATGAATAGTAAATCAAACTAGACAAAATTATTTTATTTAGGTTTTTTTAAAAAGTGCATTAATAAAATTTTTATTATTTTGTAGCTCTATGTGCCTATTATAAATTTGATGCCACAATCAACTGCACAATAATCCAAGGATAAAATCAGTTGTCCGACTACTAAAGTGATGCGAAGAGTTTAAAGGATTATGTTAAAGTGTATTCGTTTTGAGCAGATGTTAACACATTCGCTGCTGAAAAAATATGTTAAAAACACGTCAGAAACTAAAATAATATTTTGTAATAAAACAATACGTTATATAGTCAGGAAACAGGGTTGATACACCAAATCCAGTTTATGGCCTCAATTCTGGTAGATCGGGGCTTCCGAAGTGATCGTCCGCCGGCGGTGGAGCCGCACATCGCAACGAAACCCATGCGCGCCGCGAGACGCTGCCGCAATTAGTCGCGGCAGGTCGCATTCCTGAAAAAAAAAGTTGAAATACGCCATACAGGAGTATCATTTCCGATATCAGAATCATCAGATTCATAAGAATCAGAGTCATCTGAAGCATTTCACATTATCTGATGTTGGATTGGGTCATCAACTTCACCATCACTGTCGGCAGGACAAAGTCAGGAGCCGAAGATGGCCCAGGAGTTGGTTGAAACATTGCAGAAAAGAATAAAATGCACTATACAAATATATTTACAATATAACACAAATCACAATACAATATAACACAACACGATACTAATGTTTCACTATTATACACAAAAATAAAATGGTAAAACTCCGATGCAAGCCAACTGGCTCAAAATGGCGCGATCCACGAACGGCGAACACCGAAACAATGCAGCGCAAATCCGACCGTTATACGGCAAGTGGCTAGACCACACTGAATTCCACAAACAAGCATTGCTTCGTCAACCGCCGGCAACAGTTCCGCTGCGCGCGCAGGCACGCTAACCCCCCGCCAACTGGCTCAAAATGGCGCGATCCACGAACGAAGAACAAGGAAATGTGACGCAAGAAACAGGCTATAATGCGGCGCAAATCCGACCCTTCTAAGCCAAAGGGCTAGACGACACTGAAGCGTACAAGCCGGTATTGATCCGTCCACCGCCTGCGACCTATCCGCTGCTCGCGCAAGCACTGCTATCACCCGCGGGCGTGTGACCCGCACTCAATGTGTTAATTCAATTTGAAAATTGATTGGCTGGGGGCAGCCCAAATTAAGGGATAGAAATATGCCTGCAAAATTTTAGACCTACAGAATTTAGGCCAAAGTAGTTCGGAATACTTTTTGTTGAAAGCAATTCAATTTTCAATTAATGCAAAGAAACTGAAATTTATAAGTCAAGGGCTGTGGATCCTTTGACTAATGTCAGCTGCAACTTGTTAAATTTATATCAACATTATTACAAAACTAGAAGTGAGATAATATATAAATTAAGTAAATCTAGCCTTATCTGTCTTTCATGATGAGACACTGGCAGTCTGGAAGGAAGGTCCAAGAAACTTCTACAATGGAAGGCAGCCGAGCGAATATAGAGTAAGTATCGAGACTGACATGCCCGATCATCGAGCATGTATTGCTTCGATCAAGCGTTGCGGCAATACAATTTTTAATTTTGCACCCATATAAATAGCCCTTAATTTTGGCCCCTTCCCCAGCCAATTGTCGTATGAAGCTAACCTGTTCGAAGCACATATGCTTTGACTTTAACATCCTCCACATCACTCCCCTGACTTCAGTAGTCGGCCAGCCGATATTATACTTGCATTGTCATTCAGCTGATTGTGGTGCTGAACTTACAAAGACACAGAACCACAAGTTAAATAGTTCTTTACACTGAATTTGTTACATGATCCAGCATGATGCTTGCGAACAGCACTTCTGTGTGACATACTCCTTTTTCAGACAAAAACCAACATTTTAATGAATCTTTTAACTGATTCTATACATATCTGAAAATTATACTAGTACTAATTTGTGTCAACTTATCTACACTACTAACAGGAGTCAGGCTTAACGCTCTGTTAACCGCTTTCCTCACACCATCAAAGACCTAAAATTTAAAATTTTAATTAAATTTCAAATGTAATAATAAATATTACTAAATGATAACCAGAAAGTAGAGAGCCTGTGCACTAATTTTGTCTCTGTGATCAACACAGTTAACTGAATGCAAAATTGAATGAAAACAAGTCACTAAGATCATAGTACAGGCTCCTAGTATTCACGAGCCAAAATCAATATGAAATCTGCTCTTTATGCTAAATGAATAACAGATAATAATTTTCATTAGTCCACACCACTTAGTGCTTTCTCTGATTTTACATAAGAGTTTTGATGACGTGTTTTGTTTTTGCTTTACTCCTGTGAGGCTATTACCATCCTACCACTCCTGTTGCAATAACCTATGGCCTTGAGCCTTCTAACCTAACCTTAAAAAACTGACTTGTAATTCATATGTGGCCATTTGGAGAAGGTCTGCCGGCGTGTCGCTTCAGAGAACATGAGTGCTCGGTCGACAGACTGGCCTTCCGATTGAGTAGGCAGTAGAGAGTTGAGACGTTCATTAACTGCACTAGCAATGGTTAGAGCAGGAATGTGTCTGTTTTGACGTTTTAGCTCTGAGACCAGACCCGAACAGACCCATTTGAGATAGCAATGGGGCAATTCTAAACACACTGTGTTCCACTGAAACAGACAAACCGATACTCAGAATGATAATTACAAATAAAGAAAAAAAGGCTTTGTTATCAAGTAGAAGACTTATTACTGCAGCAAAAAGAAAAAGGAATGACAATAATTAAAACAAAACAAACAATAAGGGATGAGGTAGCAAACTGACTCAAGAAATGCTTCATTTTCACAGTATGAGTGAATGAATAAATTATATACAAGTGATACATAAATTGAATACTTACATTTTAAGTGTTTCCCTTGTCATAGACATTCCTGACATTCGTATATATTACTACTAGAAGCGAGAAAAGCCAATGTACGAGACTTTGAAGCTGTCTCAAATACTTTTTATTTAGATATAGAAATTGATGAATCTTTTTAATGATAATTTTTTGTTAATAGAAAAGATCAATCTTTCTAGAAAAACCTTGATATAATGCTCTATTCGGTAGGCCGTGCACATCGCTAATGTTCTCAGCTGTTTATGTTATCTTATTATAAAAACTTGATTTTTCTAAATGTGTTTGATTTTTTATGTGTAAAAATGTATTGTTTATTTAAATAATACAATCATTTATATGTGAGGATTTTTTTTAATTTGGAAAATTTTTGGATCAAAACAGAAATTTTATGAAAAAATGTTTGGTAAGTACAAAATATTTGTCTGTAAAAAATAGTTAAGTGGATCCAAAAAAAGGTCATATTACAAACAAAGAAGTATGTAGGTATTTTTGTTGACAAATAATGATAATATGACTGTTTTTCCAAACAATGTCAAAAATTCTTATTTTGGTACAGCTTTTCTTCCACTACCATGTAGTCAAACGCCTGGCTCTTCTCACACAACTGGCAAAATGTTTGTGACTAAAAGGGTTAAATTGTCAGATTGTTTATAGCAAATCTGTGTTTTGTTAAAACTTGACAATCATATATTTTTGTTAGCTAATAGCATTGAATATGCAAAAAAATAGACTGTCCAAGGAAATTCATTTTCTGTTAACGTACTCATGTACCGCTATCTAACACAATTAATTTCAACTAAGTGCTCAATCAAACTACGAGGCGTATTTCAAAAGTAAGTACCGTTACATTATACTGCCACCGCAGCACTGCGGTCGGCTTTCCGCAAATGCATACTATTCTTTCACTGGCTCTTGACTTACAGCATTTTGGTTTAGTTTTCTGTGCACATTTAAAATTTTTAATATAATTCCTCATCCCGCAAATTTGTAAGATCTGTGCTGTAATAAGAATGTTGAATGCAAGGAACGTGAAAACAGCTTAAACTTATCAAATGTTTAAGGTGAAGACGCAATGGGTGATGGAGTGGTCAGAAAGTGGGTTAAAATGTTCAATGAATGTCTAACAAATGTGCTTGATGAGGCTCCGAGTGGTCAGCATTCTCTTGTCACCAATGATCTGGTGAGGAAAATTAATTTTAAAAAATCCAAGAGAACAGCCATTTCACTAAGACAACGCTATCAGATAAATTTCTACTCGTAGTGTCTTCACCGTAAGCATCTCGAATTTAACGATAAATTTCAGCCAATTTCACATTCCTTGCGTTCAAAATTTTTATTAAAGCACGAATCTTACAATCGGTAGGATTAGGAATTATTTTTAAAATTTGAATGTTAACAGAAAACTAAAAACAGAACATAGAGCAACCAAAATGATGTCAGTCGAGAGCAAGTGAAAAAGGACGACTAGCATGCATTCGCAAAAAGCCAACCGCAGCACTAAGGTGGCAGTCCAATGAATCGGAACTTACTTTCTGAATACACCTTGTATTAGCTCATCTATTAGTCATTTCAGTAATCCTGGAGAGAGGCCAAGAGGGATGAAAAGAGGTAAAGAGAGGGAGACCGCTAGCCCTACCTGTAAAAAACTGAACATGAACTGATGTCACTGAACAGAAAAGATCATCAAATTAGTGAGTAGACTTCTTGTTTCTATAGTCAATGCTAATAGCTTATGTTAGATTAAAATTGTTACGTACTTTAAAAGTTCTACACAGTATGAAAGGCTTGCAAAATCATTGCGTGGTCAATATATAACTCCTTACCTTCTGTGCCTTGATTCCCTTTTTTGGCTTTTGCTGTGCCTGCAGAATCTGATTGGTTAGAGCCTGAACCACCTCCGCCTTGTGCTCAACACCAGGCAGATCCATAGACACCAGTGTCTGCTGCAGTGGTACCGCCTATGACAAAACACAGTCAGCCCTCTTTAACAGACACAATACTATACCCAGGACTTCCGGCTCCTCCAATCCCCTATATACTTGCTCTCAACCAAATACATGTAGTATTAATGATTAATAATAAATAAACACATTACAAAATGTTATATTTAAATTGTAATATATATCTTTCTGGAGCAACCTACTTGTTTAGGCTTGTATCTGTTATAGGGTTCAAAAGAATCACTATTAAGTACTCATTCTTAACACTTAGAATATACAAACAAACATTGAAATAAACATATAATAAACTGATATTAATAGTCACTTTAACACTTTAGCTGCCGTGTCAGTCCAGTACGCCCGACGGCTCTTTGTCTCAGCTAGATGCCGTCGGGCCACTATGTCCGACATTGTTGTTCAGTAACCTTTTGGTTATATTATTGTTACTCCACTGGTCCTGCTTTCTTAAAGAAACCGATCACACTTTATTGTACTGCAAGCATCATACTTTTTACAGAGTGAATTTCTAAGTTTTTGTTTGTATACAAAGTTGTTCATAAAACTTTAAATTTTGGCAAGTTCAACGGGCAATTTGTCGGGAGTATAGGCTGGACAGACTTATTTAGTGAATGTTGGTATTGAAATAACGTAATACATATTGAATACTGGATTACTTTTATCATGCAGTCAATGTAGCCATACCATGAAAACAAATTTAACTCAAAACGTGTCAGGCCGATATGCCCGACAGAGTTTTTTAAGTGCCGTATACGCTACTAAAAAAACTGTGTTGGGCTAATAGTCCCGACATATTTACATACATATAATGCCTATGTATGTACTATTTCTATACTCAGAAATGGTGGCATAGTAAATATAATGCATCATTGTTTTAAATATTTGCATAAAAGTTTTTGGCAATTTAGAGCAAAAATACTCATTTTAAGAATGGCAGCTAACATGTTAAAGACAAGTAAAAATAGTGTGTACAAACGTCCAGATTAGGGCTATTAAGTGCTAACAATAACAAAAAGAAAACACTTTATCAAATCAAAAATGCAATAAACTTTCGGCCACATTACAGTAGGCCATCCTCAGGGTGAGAATGTAATAGCCTACTGTAATATATAAAATACTATCATAATATATTATTAAAGTATAATAATATCATACTGTAATAATAAAAACCGTGTTCAAACCACCTACAAAAGTAAAACAATTTTTACACTCAACCAAAGAGAAATTTCCGCTACAAACTTCTGGTGTTTACTATATAAAATGTAGCTGTGGCAGGTGCTACGTGGGGGAAACTGGAAGACTGGTCTCAACTAGAATAAAAGAACACATCAGGTACACTAAAAATGATGATATAGAACATTCTGCAATTGCCAACCATTCATTTAAAACAAATCATGCAATAGAATTTGACAAAGTTGGCGAAATTCTGATAGTTATTTTGAAAGAAAAATCTTCGAAGCTATAGAAATAAGAAAGCATACTGACAATTTTAATAAATATAGTGGAATAGAATAAGTAATACGTGGAAACCAATTTTAAGTAAATTAAAAGTACAATGCATAACAGGAGGCCAATAGTTCCTACGCATAAAAAATAATCTAGAACATTCCAAAATCTGCCGGAGCTAAGAAGGACTGGAACTGTATGGAAGTTACCAGAACACCCCCTCCACCACCAAGCGGGTATATATACTATGCACCCGTCCCGTACCTGCCAGTCGAGTTCTGTGACAGTGATCGTCTTGTGCTGAAGATGACCACTATATGTGGCCGAAACGTTGGCAATGTTTGTACATAGCCCAGTGACGCGGTCAAACCCCGAAGACCTAGAATTTATTAGTGATAGTGACGACAGTAGAAGCCTATCCATGAAAAAAAAATTTTATCTAATCATATTTTCATACATAAAATTCAAGAAATTGAGTCAGAGCAATGCAATGTTCATTAAAAAAAATTATCACAACTAAAGTACAAAATGTACAAAGATTATGGTTACCTACTTCAGTTACCCACGTTTACCTCCCTCAGACCAGAGGGATTCACAATAGGTAGTAGGCTTACCAAACACCATCTAATGTAACGATCAAAATATTTATCTTTTGTTTGAAATACTTTCGTTTAGTTTCTTAAAATAACATCTTAGATGTTAGTAGATACCAGCAAATGTCATGCAACATAAATTTATTACAATATAAAGTAATTCCTTAGTGAACCTCTCTGGTCTCAGGAAGGTATATGTGGTTTACCGAAATCAATCACCAAAATATTTGTACATATATTGTAATAAATTTGTGTTGTATGACATTCACTTGTATTGTATTCCTACCAACATGCAACATGCTCATTAAGAAACCATTTGAACTGTCACTAAATTTTAAAAAATGTTTATGTTAACCCATTGCTGATCAATTTATTTAGACGCATGTGCCCCAGCAGATACAAATTAATCTGTCTCCGGTAGAACATTTACAGCGTGTCACATTAAAACTGCAAGTAATTGCTTAGATGTAACAGTGGAATGCTGAGGTACCAGCAACATAGCAGTGGCAACAAGTGGCGAGCCAGGTTATAGGGTGGCGGGGACGATGTTGGAGTCATAATCTAAATATCGCGCATGCAGTTCGGGCGAAGAGAAAAAATATCTGAGTCATCGAATAGACTAGGCTAGGCAATAACAACACCCTCCTCTCAGTCCTCTGTGTTTGTTTCACTAACCTCAATGTCACTTGCTATATCGGTACACCAACATGGATAGAAACACACTAAATCTCAACTAAATACAGTATTATATTACTGAACAAAATATAAACTGCTTCTTCCACTTCAACAGACTACTGTGATCTATTGGATATAAATGAAAGTTTTTATAAACATAACCAGTTTTTAAAAATACCCAGTTGATGAATAGAGACGCTTATGCAACCTAGTAACTAGTCTATTGTAACTATTTGGAGGTAGAAGTAAAAGCAAATGCAAGCCATCCACTGCATGCAAGCTGAGCTCATCAGTGATCCGCAATGGGTTAAGAATTGATAATTACTCTAGAGAAGTAATTCACAATAGACTTACCTCGGAAATAAGGAGTTCTAGCTTGACGATTTCATCAGGTTTAGTGACCGGAGTCTGGAGGATGGTGTCAAGCAAGAGAACGCCATTGTAGTCGTTGCGAACACCAACCCCTCTTTCATCAAGCAAAAGGATCTTGTCATGTCCAGCCAAATAAGTAGCCTGTAGTTTTCTCCTGTGGTTTGCTAAAATGATAAAGGAAGGGTTTAGATGAAAAAAATGTAATTAAATTGTACTGTTATAAGATGGAGACTCAACTTATAAATGTGCATTAATCCATACTTATACTATTGTTTAATAAATTGAATTTGACAAGTTGACTGCTAATAAAAATTCGGGAAACTAGAAACAGAAATGATTTTTCTACATAACATCTGACAATCAACCACAATGTAGTCAATGTTTACATAATCTGCATCTGGCAATGAACTACAATCTGGTCCACTGTGCAATGTTTTTCTTCTAACACTAATTTAATAGGGTAAATATTATTTATTGGACAGTACCATTAAAAATTTTACTTAGAAATATCGATGAATAATTTAACGAGTAAATTATTACACTCTGTGAAAAAATAGTGATGCAGTGAAAATATATATATATATATATATATATATATATATATATATATATATATATATATATATATATATATATATATATATACTGTAGTTGCAGAAGTAAGACACATTGTCACATTTGTGTGTAATTTCATTATATATGCAGTTCTTTTGCCCAAGGACTTGTGGTTATTTGGGCTTGAGTTCACTCAAAATGTCAATTTAATTTAATTTCAACTGTGTTTACTAGAATTCTTATCATTGATAGAATTTTATCACTAATATTACGAAAGATAAAATACTACAAAGTATAGTTTTCTTGAGGGAAATTTGATTTATTATTATGATTTTTTTGGTACAATTAATTCATAGTTTGTGGAATGAACAAGTTTAATTTTTGCTATTTTTGTAATTATTTACCAACTATGAAAAATGAAATATATTTTACTTTTTTTTTAGTTTTCTCAAATGTTTATGTAAAAAAATAGTTTGTATTTTGTGTAATTTGAATTTTTTATAAAAGCATTTTACATATTCTAAAGTGTTATTTTAGATTTTTATTTCAGCAAATTATTCTTTCTTACGTAAAACTTTGTTTTTTTATTTAAAGAAAAGAAAAAAATAAACTAAATGTATAAACTTTCCCTTAATGGTTTACTTGCTACAGAAATTTAAACAAATTATTACACATATGGTTAAAAAATGTTCAACTGCCAGTTGTAGGGGTAAAAAATGTTCAACTGCCAGTTGTAGGGGTAAAAAATGTTCAACTGCCAGTTGTAGGGGTGAAAAATGTTCAACTGCCAGTTGTAGGGGTAAAAAATTACTAACCTTGAAAAATGTTACTCCTTCACGTCCTATCAGCAATCGGCAATACACAAGTTAAATAGCATTAATGTAAGTTAGCATCCTACTTACGATCAGGAAGATTCGGTTAAACAGATGGGTTTGTAAGGAATTAAAATGTTACATATCTTAAGATTTTAGGGAGTTTTACTTAATTCAAAATCCAAAGTAAAATATTAGGTAATTCAGGTAATATACCAAATCGGTGAATATTTTAGATCAACAAACAAGTTTTTTAAAAGCCTACATTAAAATGATTCTATCGTACCCTCCAAAACTAATATTTTTTCTATTCAACTGGAATAGTGTGCATCAGCAATTATACAAATAAGTTATTCTAATACAAAAAACATAAGATACACACTTATAAGTGCATACCGGAAATTATATTAGTGGGTACACTTTGTGACTGCTGGCTTATCACGGTGTGGATAAGATAAGAAATAAAATCAGCTAAGCAGACAAAATTAATAAAATCCTTGTTTGAATGACTATAAAACTAAATTAAAGATATGCTCATATGTTGTAGTCAAAATAATTAATAATTTAATTATGTTTTGTTTTTAAATTTTTTTGTCAGTTACAACAGCTTAATTAAGAATTTTATATTAATCCTTAATGTAAAATGAAGGATTAATATAATTTAAAATAATATGTAGATTAATTCATAAGTTTAATAACCTGCTCTGTGTTATTAACACAACAAGGACAAAGCGTTTTCTTATTTAGTATTTCTTTTATATTTCATATTGTGTTTTATATTTTGTATAATAATTCTGTTATGAGTGATAGTTTTAAAAAAAACTTGACTTTCTTAACAGACAGCCGTAGTTTCTAAGCATATAGTTAGTATTTCATGAATTAGTACTGGTTAAGGGTGGAAAACCAGTTTTAAATTGAGTTTGTAATACCTGTCGAAACGTTGTCTTTACTCCCTAAAACATTTAAAGCATTAGAAATCTCCAAATACTGTCTACCTATCATGCACAATCCAATGCTAACAAATAACTTTCAAACAACGAAATCGATAACATTTGTGTTATTGGTAACATTAAATGAAAATCCATTTAATTAACAAAATCAAATTTGTTAACAAGTTATCAACTGAGAAATAGTACAAATCAGATTGTGTTAAGCTTAACTAGTAATTTGATTAATATACACTAATTTAAATGGTTTTTGTTACTTAGCATTTTATACTGCTTTCCAACCAGGTTCGAGGTTGCGAGCTGGCATGGCTTACACACAGTGGCGATATGATAACCATTCCTCAGTCATTTGCCTTCGCGACTGCTATGCCCTCTAATTGGCCAAGAGCTGATCCTCCTTCAGCTGCTATCTACAGTCGTGGCTCAAGACAGTTCTGCTTTTAATTTCAGTTAAAACTACTATTATTTGTGTAAAACAGTAATTTGTTTCTATGTTCTTTATTTTTAGCATTTTTACATTTATTATGTGTGGGCCCGGCCAAATAACCAATTTTTTTGTGTGTTTGGTAACATATTCTGCACACTTTACACATTTGTGTGTTAATAGCAAATAAAAAGGTATCTTATGCTTGTAACTCAAAAACAGAATTAGTTCTGAAAATTTAACTTTTTAAAGTTTTGAGAGGTAATGCAGTACTATTCTACTTTGTTCTGTACGCAATTTTAATTATCTTTTAAAATAATTATTTTAAATAGTTTTTATTTCTGGTGATTCACTAATAACTAGAGAGTTGTGTGATGTAGTACTTATCCCTTCAGTACAACAGCGTTGCTGTAAGCAATAGTGTGATCTAATCAAAAAGTGTAAGGATTTATATAGAAGATTATACGTATATATTACGCCTTAATGTTTTTATTGCAACTGGCAGCTATAAGCATTGTCCTTTATGAAAGCCTCAAAATATCATTTTCAGCCTTGATATTTTTTAGGTCAAGTTTAAGTTAAAGGAATCTTAAAGTTAGGGCCAAGAACCCCTCTCTAACACAATCCGAGGACTAACGGCTTAATAGCAACTTACAAATCACCACCAGTGACCAGGCTGCATACAAGGATAGGATCGCTCGGTAACAACCCATGTTTTATATATATATATATATAAACGACCATACCCAATGTTGCTTGACGTTGTTATTTTGCACCCACAAAGAAAGGTTACTGGCGAGTATGGTTGACATGAACTATTTATTTCTCACGAGTAGAATGAAATGAAAAGGTTGTTTGTTCATGTCAAGCTATTTTAATGATAAAATCCTGGCTACTAATATTGTGTTGCTGTGTTTTTAATATTAATTTTACTGCTGAGTACAATACTACTTTTGTTATTATTACTGTTAGTTTGATTTTACGGAACTAGTACTTTTATAATTAAAATGGAAAAATACATTTTAAAACATTATCATAGTTGTTGCGAATTCATATTGTTAAGTTTTTTGGTTAATTGTTGGAATAAAATTTTCCATTAAAATTCTAAAAGCTAAAGCTCATTAATGGTAATTTTTAATAAATAAAGACAGTGTAATAACATAGTTTCTACCATTATTTCTTATTGAACATTTCTAAGCATTTGATATGTTGAAAAATATTGTTTTATAAGTGATATTTTCTAATCTACTGTAAAAAGTTGCTATAGCGTGCTTAATATGGGCCGAATGAAAAGGTTAAAAGGACTGAATTTCATTAATGATGTTAAACTTTCAAACTGTTAATAATTTAGAGACAATTTAAAAATATTAGCTAATATGCCAACACCACGAGTCCCGCTAACCTGGTCAAGCCAGTTTAGATGAAGGGAATTTCTAGAAATTACTGCTATAAGTGATGGAGAGGATATACCCTCAATCCCAACGACCGACCATATTTCAGGTTGAAGTATCCTTTTCCCAAACCAATCGGCGACGTCTGTAAATCCAAATCCCACCAAATAGTGACGTTTAATAGTAAATACCAAACTCGACTAAAATACATCGTATATATATAAATACGGCCAGATGTCGCAAAGTAAAATAAACATAGACATCCCTTGAATTTAATTTCCATGCAATGTTTTCTGTGTCTGCCATGTGGGTCCACTAGTGTCTCACGTGGACTAGGGACTCATTGGCCCCGAGAGTCCAAGGTGGACTCACATGACAACAATGACTAATATTGGCTGCGATTCCACAGTGGCTTCATCTGTTGTATTGGTTTACATGGCATTTGAAAGCTATGGGCCCACTGGTCCAGAAATAACACTTTGCCTATGGATACATGAACTCATGTTGGTCTCACATGGCCATAAAGGAAAAAGCGATGATTCACATTTTAGCAAGGAGTATTTTACTATAAAATATTGATTGTAGGCTAAACAATAAAACTGTTTAGTTATAAAAATATTACATAGCCTACACATTAATTATTTGGTTATAAAAAGACATTTAGGGGATCTTTAGATGCTTACTTGAAATATTTATGTGTTACAAAGAAACACATAAACTAGTGGTTATGTTTGGTAAGGTAAGTAAATAGTGTATTTTCGGGCCAAAAAATTAATTTTACTGAAAAACAAAATGTTCTCTTATTCAGCATTAAAAAACAAGTAAATTGAAAAAAAAATTGTTAACAAATTCCAATTTTCAAAAAAGTTGGTTTTTTCACTACATCACATAAAAATTGTTTTTATATTATCGGTAAAAAATAAGTTTTCCACAGCTAAAATCTAACTCCTCAAGAATTATAAATTCATATTTTACCACTTTTTCAAGAAATCATATTCAGGGGTGTCAAGAAAGTGCATAATACCCATAAAATGTTTAGTTGCTTTCCATTCCTCCTGTAATGTATTATAAAAATGTTGGCCCAAATATGAAATTGATGTCTTAACCCTCTCCCGTTTCAATTGTTAAGGCGTGACCTTGACGCTAATAGGTAATATTAATTCCAGCCACGTTGCTGCTTAGAATACTTTCTAGGCTCTGTTTAACTTATACAAAACACACACTTTGTTTGGTGATAAAACAATCACAACATACTATTCACGCCAACAATAAGTGACATATGGTTTGTTGATGTTGAACTTCACATAGTTTTAATTATTCCTGAAGGTAGCAGCAAAAAAACAAATGCCCTCACAAAAACTCAGTAATAATGCAATAATACTGTTGATATCACAGCTAAAACACGTTTAAAATAATGCACGCAGGTAGCAGCACTAAATGGATAACAATACTGACAATATATCCAACCGAAATAAGTTTCTATAGCCGCCAACAGGTGGCGCGGGCGTTCACTAATAAATTAAAGGCGATCAAAGGCACTTTGTGTCAGGCTACACATCGAGGCGCCTCGAGAAGGTTTGACGGGAGAGGGTTAAAGTGGGTTCTTCAGTGGGAGGATATTTCTAATAGGTGATGATTTCAAGTAGCCTACTATATTTATGCTATTAGTTTTTTTTCTTTGAATTAAATATCTTTATAATAAACGGAACAAATAACTTCAAGAATAAAAATACTGTAAATTGTCATAAATTAAAAAACTTTTGGAAATGAGATATACAGGATTCATTATATTTTTTGACTATCGGTTCCCAAAATTCTTATCGCACGTTTTAGAATTTAAACCATAGTTTTTGTGAAATGTGAAGTCATGGGCCATTAGTACTTCTTGATAAGCCTACTCTAAAAAGCATACCGGTATAAATTATATTTTCGGTAATTATGCACTTTCTTGCCACCAAACAAATTTGGAACATTTTGCTTGAAATGGGTCTAGAATTGGCTGTATTTTCACGAGATATGCTTTTTATTCCGCGGAAATAACGTATTTTACCGAAAAATTCGAAAAAACCAATGTCACAACTTTTAGTATTTTTGTCATATTTCCGTTAATTTAAATGGTATTTTGATCATCTTTTTTTTATTTTGATGTGTTTTTTTGCGCTGAATAAAAATTTGAAAACTATTTTTGTCTATTACAAATATTTCTCGAGAAATAACGGAAAAACTACAGTCGCGGCGGATCGCAATTAGCGGCCATTACGCGATCATTATATACCACCACTATTAATCACAAAACCCGATTTCTCATATATTCCCGCCGGAGTGACGGCCGGCAGGCCGTCACGGAGGCCAAACGCCCGAATTTAACGCAAATTACGAATTTTTGTTGAGAAAATAAGACAATTAGGATAAGTTAGGTTATGTTTGGTTATGTCAACAAAAATGCATTTTTCGAGCTAAAAAAATAATTTTACTACAAAACCAGTTATATATTTGTGTTCAGCATAAAAAAACACGAGAAATGAAAAAAAAATTGTCGAAAAACAACGATTTTTAAAAAAGTTGGTTTTTTCATTATTAGATAAAAATCTAATTTTTCGATTTTTTGGTAAAAAACGAGTTTTCCGCGGATGAAATCAAACTCCTCAAGAGATATAAACTCATTTTTCACCACTTTATTAACATGAAATCGTATTTTCAGAGGTGGCAAGAAAGTGCATAATTACCATATTTTCTACAAGTAAACTAAATAAGCTACAATTTAGCCATTTTGAAATTGGTACTATGATGTTAGTATGTGAGGGGGTTGCAAACTATTTGTAAAACCTTTTTTCCGATTCCAAGTAGACTTGAATTGTTGTAAATCAGGATATGTCAATAAATGTTATTTCATATTATTCTACAGTTATTTATGAACAAAACAATATAATAAGTGTAATTATCATTAACAATAATTTTTTTGCAAATTTTAAACTAAAACTTTACGAAATCACTTAAATAGGCGTAGCGCCTAAGGATCATATATGGGACACAAGGAGGGTTAAATACTGAAATACCATTTATATGAAATGTAAATGTACAACTGTATTGTTTTATAGGTTAGCTAATAATAAATAAGTTGACGTTATTTACTGCCCATGTTTTGTTGATTTATGATGATAAATTTTAGTTATTTATTTAATTTTAAAAAGCTGTTCAATATTGGATACATCATGTTAGGCTTAACAGATATATACCTATAGGCCATTCGAACAACTAAAACAATTGTTAAAAAGTATGCTAGTTTATATTTTCTAAGTTTTTTAAATAAAGGGCAACTTTTTTTCTGTGAAATACAGACGTTATAAAATATATTTTTTTTTACCTGTGTAAAATGTAGACCTGTTTTTACCCAGTAGCAGGTAAAAATTTTAATATATTTTTTTTTAATTTGGGAGGGGTCTTGAAAGTGCCCAAGAATGTATGAATGTAATAGGGAATGATTAATGACAGTTTTATAATAGGGTGTACTAATGGCAAAATGCAATCTCAGTTTAGAGTTATAAAGGTCAGGGATAGGAGAGTTAACTATAAGATGAATTGTGCAATTTCTTTTACATCAACTTGACTAGGCCACCTTTTGACAATAACTGTAACCTATCATTTTGTCAACTAGGTAATAGGATTCATATGCCTGCATCAAATGCCACTTAACCCTTGTACATATAAGTGGTATTCATAATTAATTAATAAGTGCATTTTATCATAGCCTAAAATTAGTAAAATATAAATGAAAAGGATAGGCCAACGTGACCAACCTGATACAACTGTCCTCTGCAAGAGTAATCCAGAATTTACGTCAATCACAAGTACTTCAGATGTCTTGGATAACACAATGAAGATGTTCAAATTAGGGTGGTAAATAATACTACTACACTCCACATCTAAATCCAAATATCCATCTTCTCTAATTTTCAACACTTCGTCAGCCATTTTTCACATATTAACCCTTTACAGACTACACGAACACAATTGTACTAGTGGAACCAGTGATCAGTGTGCTGATTAGTGACGGACGACTTGTGTAGTGTAGGTAGAACGGTCTATAGAACTGTAGAACTACTGCTGTGTAAAACAAGTCTCACCTAGGTTGCTCTTTAAAAAAAAAGACTGCCAATAGAATAGAATACAATTTTATATACATTCAGCAACTCTTGATACTATATAAAATTTGTTTGGATATTTTGGGTATTTGTAGCCAATTTAATATATATATATTTGCTTTTGTTATGTGTTGGAATAAGGAAAAATCCTCCAAACATGAATGAATGTAACGAAATTTTAAAGCTCTGAGAAGCCGTTCTTAGCCCTACTCAGAATCCAAAAATAAAAATCCTTCAAATACTCTTTCATGGTCAATATTTCATGAATGTAAAGAATTCCTTAAAATTACCAACGAATTTACGAAAATAAACAATCCAACGGCAACATATTACCACAGATAATTAACTCTATCAAGATAGCTCATCTCCATGGAAAAGAGTGTTAACGTTAACAAATTTCTCGTAGTGTGTCAACTGTCCGCTTTAAAGCGCGTCGAGTGGCTGTCAACTGGGCGGCGTTGTCAGATTGATATCAATAATCTAATTATATTAAAAACGAATATTACAATAATAATTATCAGCTGATAATAATAATTGAGATTTAATATTATTGTCAGCTGATATTTATTATTGTAATATTCGGCAACGTTGCATCCTGAATTCACGGTCATTCGTGTTGCCTACAAACTCCTTAAACAGCGCGTATGTTTTTCCGTATACTGTGAGCCATATGGGTAGAATTAGTTGTGATATAACTGTCCACGAACATCACCTCATGACATAACGGTTGATTAAAATATATTATTGCCTGTGTTATTTGTTATTATTTGTGTTTATTGTGTATTGTGTTTTATTATGTATTACTAGGAAACCAAGCTTCACTCAGTTGAATTTTGCAAACTGAAGAGGTATCATCCATATCTCCCAGAGGATGGTTTGTTGTTGCTCTACCTCGTAAGTTATTAATAAGATTTCGTTTCGGATGTCTTCCGCATTTACCTTTAGCTCATTTGTGGAACTCGGTCTACAGCCTCACGGGGGAAAGTTCGGATGCAGCCTCCCATTTCTCTGCTACAGTCCCATTTGCGGATCTTGACTTGTTGCCTCGTTAGGAAGATCGGCATACGGCCAAGATTCTTAAGCAGTATGACCATTAATGGTGGTTTTTGGGGCAGTGGAGCTCATAAACATAGTTTTTTCTAAATGCTGATGGTATATTCAACATTCCCTGAAATGTTGAAGTTAAGTTCAGTTGTTTCAATATTAAACGACCCATTAGTTTGCTCTCTGTTTTTTCCAAACTTATTGAAAAAATAATGGTAAAGAGACTGCAAAAATATTTAGATAATTTAAATTTTTTTAGCGAACGTCAATTTGGTTTCGTCAGGGGAAAATCTACAGAAGATGCCTTAACATCCATAACAGAAAACATTTATAGTAGTTTGAATTCCAGATTGAAATGTACAGGACTTTTTATAGATTTCAAAAAAGCATTTGATTTAGTTGACCTAACATTCTGTAAAAAAGTTAGAATACGTAGGAATTAGAGGTATTGTTTTGAGTTGGTTAAAAACTTTCATTATGAATAGAAAGCAGCAAGTAAAGTATCAAAATACCTTCAGCTCAGCTAAAACAGTTGAATCTGGAGTTCCCCAAGGATCTGTGACTTCTGCTGTCATGTTCTTAATTTTTATAAATGATTTGTTGACACTACGTTTTAATGGAAAAATTACAGCTTTTGCGGATGATATAGCTATTTTTTACTCACATGAGAATGAATTAAATATTAGTGAACAAATAAATAGTGACCTATTATTATTACGTAAATGGTGCCTCATTAACAAAATGCAAGTTAATGTCAACAAAACTAAATTTATAAATTTCAACTTTCAAAATTTTGATTTGCCAATTCCTCTGAAATTCCATTCTCCATCTTGTAACACGAGTCTTTGTAAGTGCCAACCATTAGAAAAAGTAAACTGTTTCAAATATTTAGGAATTACATTGAACGAAAAATTTACTTTTGAACAACATATTTCCAGCTTACATCAGAAAATTAGATCTGCTATTAGAAAGTTTTATTTTTTTAAGAAATGTCTGTAATATCGAAGTGTTAAGATCTCTTTATTTCGCATTAATTAATTCCAGATTGCAGTATGGCCTATTGTGCTGGGGTGGAAGCTACAAAATATTTAATAAACAAATTAAGAACAACACAAAATTACTTCCTAAGGATACTTCTAAAGAAAACTAAGAAAGAAAGCTCTTTCCCTCTTTACAGTCAATTAAAAATTCTACCCCTTCAGCACCTTTTTATATTTAAAGTTTTAAGACTGTTTTTTATTAGAAGTGGAAACATAAGGAACACTAATTTATACTACACAACAAGATTTATACAGAAC
This sequence comes from Stictocephala bisonia, assembly GCA_035578905.1. Taxonomy (NCBI): domain Eukaryota; kingdom Metazoa; phylum Arthropoda; class Insecta; order Hemiptera; family Membracidae; genus Stictocephala; species Stictocephala bisonia. Next base: position 1,300,087 of record JAQJVL010000044.1, on the reverse strand, counting down.
AAAAATTACAGACTGCCAAAAGTAAACAAAGCCATTTTTAAACGCTCACTTGCCTACTGGGGACCAATTTTTTAAAATTTTCTTCCACTTGATATTAAAAATGCAGTTAATTTGAAAACTTTTTGTAAAAAATCAACTTCTTGGCTTTCACTGCAACAAGACGTAAGCTATTTTAATATTGATATAACATAAAATGATTTTTTTTTTTTTTTTCTTGACTAGAAGCCACTGTCATAAAAAACATGTACAACTCTCTTATTCACGTTTTTGAATTATTTGTGTCTATAATTTTAGATTATTTTATACTTTAATTGAATTATATTTTCAGGAATTTTAATATTGATATAACATAAAATGATTTTTTTTTTTTTTTCTTGACTAGAAGCCATTGTTATAAAACGCATGTACAACTCTCTTGTTCACGTTTTTGAATTATTTGTGTATATAGTTTTAGATTATTTTTATACTTTAATTAAATTATATTTTCAGTAATGTAACCAATGCAGGTGGCGATTGTGTGTCTTCATTATGCAATTATATGTATTGCTAGACTCAACTAATTAATACTATGTTTTTTAAATATATATTTTTTCTTTAATCAAACTGGTCACATAACTCGATATAGTGGCCAGTTAATCTCCAAATAAGTACTATGTAAATGGATAATTGTCATTATTTGTTGGAAATAAATTCATTTATTCATATTAGTAAGTAAGAGAAGAATACCTTTAATCTGTTACCCCAGTTGGTTGTATTAGTTTAACATTACCAAATTTTGGGTTTTTGAGTATATATTTTATTTGAGAGGGGGGCAGAACCCTTAAATGTTGTCTCTTCCCAAATGTAATGGTGTAATTTGATTTAGGAGATAAATACCTATAGTTTGATACACCACTTTCTGCTAGAAGTCGATAATGATTCCATAGTGGTTTTGTGCTATAAGTCGATAACACGGGACGTTAGTTCGAGCAAACTACGCTGATTTTATAAGAGTTAACCTTATCTACAAAATGTAAAATAAATAACAATATACTGCTAGGTAACTATAGAAACACACACGAAAATCTACCTATAAAAGAAGACGGTAAGTATCACGCGTATCTCCCATGACATCACATGTGCTAAATGGCAAAAATGAACACAAAAATACTGTTATAAAAATACCGTAATTACAATTTGAGCTGATAAGTGATAAATAACTTACTTACTATTTAGCTGAATGATTCTAAGCAATTGGTATATTTATTTAACAGTATTTAATAGAATAAACAAATCAGCTGATTCGCCTATGTGACGTCATAGTCTACTGTGCAGCCTCGTCGTGATACAAGAGAAGTCTTGGAGCCTCTGGTGCAGAAATCAGAATTTTCCCAGAATTGAGACCGGTGCCAATCGATTTCTCATGGTCGAAAACCCCAATAACATTTTAAAAAATAAAAATCTTTGGAGCAAAAAAAGTTCGTCCGGACGTGGCTTGTTTTAGATAATAAGATTACCTTTTCTTATAAAATCTACCTGTTATTGTTTATTTTTTTAATTTACTTGGAAATTAAATTATCGTCTATTGTTAAATGTTAGCATTTGTTGACATTGGATTGGTTAATCACGGTACTTAGAACACAGCATTTTATTTATTCATTAGTTGTCTTTTACAAGCAAGTAGCACAGATAAGTTAGTTAGTTATCTGTGCAAGTAGACTTCACAATATTGCTATTATTCATATAATTTGTTATTTGCTGTTTTCTGGCATATAATTACTTGATACGATGATAATTATCATTATTATTTTTAATTTATCATTCTTAAGCCGTCTTAATCTATTGTTCATTTTGTAAAGTAGTAAATAAACAAATAAAATTTTCCAAATTCGTCTTTTGCATTTGACTAGTAAAATTATCGAGGATCCTTTCCAGGTTGTATTAACACCAATTTCTGTTTTTCTTTTACATCACAAGCAGCTTATCAAATTCGATCAACCATTCAAACCCATGGAATCGAATGTTTATGCCCTGTACAAACATTTTCTACTTATTTCCTACTATCCCATGAGAAACGATAAGTGAAATGATTACCCTTCAGCAAAAATAATCCTCAGGGGTTGGTGGAATTTATCCAACATTAATTAAAATCGTAGCTGGTTTGTTATTATCACCTCTCTCACATATGGTCAGTTTATCATTTGGACCGGGAGTGTTTCCACGTTTTATGAAAACAGTTGTCGTTAAAACTTTACAAAATAGGGAGCAAAATATGACTGCAGTAATGTACTGATCAATTTCCGTCACTTCTACCTTTTCAAAAGTGTTTGAACATAAAAACTTAAACGGGCTACTATTATAGGAAAAGAAACATTTTATCACCAAACCACTTCAGGTATACAAAGGAATTGTCAACAATTAATGCAATTAAGTATGTTGTCTCATCTATTGTGTGAGCTTTTGACTGGCGTTCTTTTGTCGAATTATTTCTTTTGTCTATCGAAGGCATTCGACCATGACATACTAGTTCAGAATTGGGTGTCACAGGAGTTTAGCATTTTTGGGTTGCATTGTTCACTCGTGGTTAAAGCCAGGTTGTGTAATTTCTGTATATGGGAATATATAATTGTTTTAATTTCACTACAACTGTAGCTCTGCAGTTTCTAAAGAAGTACCACATGGTCGTGTGTTTGGCAATTGGGCCTTCTTTGCAAGTAAAGAAATTATACAGTAATTTGCTACTGAAGTGAGAAAATATTACAGTTAACGAAATACGTACCAAACCTATATTTTAGTTCTTTCAATTCTTAACAACAATTAACCATCACATCCTCACTACTTGAACATGTTGCAAATAATTTATGCATAACAACTGACTTGCTTTACGGTTCAATATGTTGCTTTACGGTTCAATATGTTGCTTTACGGTCTACATCAAAAGTATTAATAGTATTTCAAGGTTTATAAAACAAAAGCTTTCATAAATAGCTTCAACGAACAAAAGTTTATTGGTCGAATTGCATAGTGTATTTGAAGACACGGTCGGCCCTTTATACTAGATTGATTTACTATCGTGATGTCCTGGTAATGCGAAGACCTAGCCATGGCTGAAACTGCCAAAACAATGTTTTTTTCAATAACACTGTAACTGAATAATCTGTTGATTTCTAAATAGCGTTAGATTTTTTAAGAAAACCACCATATTGGCATTATCTGGTTGTTATTGAGACTCAATACCATATATCTCAAGTTGTTTTAAATGACAACATGGCTGATTTTATTTTGAATAATTAAATACATTTTCTTGCTTAACATTTATTTTAGAGTCTAAATCACCATGTATAACTCTGCTTGGCTCACTAAAGACGTTCCTCCTGAGCTGATCTTTTTTCGTTTTTTTCTGCTCTTGGCATAGTTGCTGTAAAAAGTAATAACAATAGTACGTTTATGACAGGGTAGTTTCTCTTAATGAATGTCGTGTTGGTTTCACAGTGTTGGCCACTGCTTTTCCTCTTGACCAAAGTATTATACAAATTCGGCATCCTCTGTTTAAATATGACAACGTTCAAGTTTTGAAGTTCACAAAGATTGCTGGCATAAAATATGAATTAAAACACTCCCCCTCATAGTATGGATTTATTCGAGGGCAGTGATAAATGGTGCTAATTAGGATTTGAAATCCATTGAAAACAATTGTAACTTTATTGAGTTATTAACTTTGCCCATTAATAAAGGAATTTTCATTTAAATTCACTTATATACATAAATATCAAGAAAAAGTTCATATTTCTAAATCTGGCGTTACGAATAAGAATCACAGTTAAGTGATACTGAAACTGAATATTTTCACAATAAAACTTGTTGAAACAAATACGGTATACCAAGACGTTTCATCAGCCAGCCTTTATCGAGACGTATACTATATAAGCAATCAGAGAAGTAATAAAACCGTTTTCAAGTTATATTTACAGAGTTAATACACAATAATCGATTATATCATAGTTTAGGAATTTAACAATTATAATATTCTTTAGAAACACAATTAAGAACTACATTTTATATGTCGTGGTCAAATAGTGGATAAAATTGGCTGGATGATGGTTTTATATTGTGCTGTCTAATAAGATTATAAATCTTTAATTTTAAATGATAAATCTTATATATATGGTACAGAATGCGTATATATATGATATGCTTTTTATTCCGCGGAAATAACGTATTTTACGAAAAATTCGAAAAAACCAATGTCACAACTTTTAGTATTTTTGTCATATTTCCGTTAATTTAAATGGTATTTTGATCATTTTTTTTTATTTTGATGTGTTTTTTTGCGCTGAATAAAAATTTGAAAACTATTTTTGTCTATTACAAATATTTCTCGAGAAATAACGGAAAAACTACTGTCGCGGCGGATCGCGATTAGCGGCCATTTCGCGATTATTATATACAACAACTTTAATCACAAAAACCGAATTCTCATATATTCCCGCCGGAGTGACGGCCGGTAGGCCGTCACGGAGGCCAAACGCCCGAATTTAACGCAAATTACGAATTTTTGTTGAGAAAATAAGACAATTAGGATAAGTTAGGTTATGTTTGGTTATGTCAACAAAAATGCATTTTTCGAGCTGAAAAAATAATTTTACTGCAAAACCAGTTATATATTTGTGTTCAGCATAAAAAAACAAATAATTAATCAATTAGTAATTTTTAAAATATTCTGTCCAGCTATTAAAATCCTAAATTTTAAATTCCTCTTCACCTTTTTCGTCATATCTAATTATTGAATTTGAGCTGGAAAAAGAAAAACTAATAACATTTTGGGATAAAAACAGTCAAACTACACAGTTTTGTGAGTTTTGATTTATTTTCATATATATATATATATATATAGGCAACAGTGTAAAAAAAGACTGAACAAAAAGGGATGGACAGGCAGAAGCCTTTGACCTCTTAGTCTTAGCTTTTTAAGCATAAATTGAAATTTGAAATAACAAACAATAACAAAACATACTTACGTTAATGTAGTGTATAAATAAAGTAGAAATGTTTTATGTAATTGGTCTTGGTTTGGGCGATCCATCTGACATATCTGTTAAAGGCTTAGATATTATAAAAAAGGCTGATAAAATATACTTAGAAAGTTATACTTCAATTTTGTCTTCTGGTAAAGAAGCATTGGTAAGAAAGTGACATTAACCTAACCTATCAGGTATATGTACTAAGTTGAATTGCATGTACTTTACCTGGAGTAATATGCCACTAGTTCTCTCTTATTAGTAAAGTTATAGTAACTAATGTAAATCACAATAAATATGCTGTCAAGCAAGAAAAATTGAATCGAGTGTTTCAAAGTAGTTAAAAAATGAGGGTAATAAGCTATTTTGCCTCATTTGCATGACAATAATTCCTGGTATCTTGCCAATCGGCGTCTTATTAATGAATAATTTAGCAATTTTTTTGTTTTTCGCTACAGGACTATCTTCATTATTTAACATGATTTTTCCTAATAGTTATCTTTTATGACACCAAACACAAAATTTGAAAAAAATTTTGTCTGACACATTTCTTGAGGTCGCAGAAAAATAATTTTAAGGCAAATTTTGCATAGTATTTCACAATCAAAATAAAAACAAATTTGCCAATATTTTCACAGGAAGGGTGGCTTGGCAGGTCACCTGATTTTAATCCAAAAACCACAACATTTTCTTCAGCATATAGACCTGTACCCTAGATTTATGATAGGATGGGTTAGGCAAGGAAAAAGTGTATTGCAAAACCAGATATCTGTATGTATATATATATTCATGTTCAGCTTATACAAGTCTAAATGATTAAAAAAAACTATAGCAGGGCCTATCTATTAAAATAGGTATTCCAATTTTGTTAACTAAACACAACTAAAATTGCTGATCTGGAAATGAAAAGCACTGAGAAAAGCAAGATGACTGGCACAACATGCTGACGGCATTAAAGTCTTTCCTGGCAATAGCTGCACTGAATCTGAAGCAATGTATCGGAAATGAGAGTGGGACGTCATCCCGCTTGCTTGGGGCGTCCATAAATGCCTTCCGCAGTGAATTTATTAATAAATCATGTCCCACTTCAATATCTGTACACAGGTATTCAAACCTGCCAAATGTTTGCTTTAATGAATGAATGACCAAACTTAATGAATAAGTAGCCAACAATTTGGGAACAAAGTAAAGCGGATGCCATTGAAACTATAAAAGAACCAGGAGTAAGCTTGATTTTGTTTCTTAAACAAATAACTCATTCGAAAAACTCAAAAAATACCAGTATCATTCAATGCTTTTTCTTCCTAACACACACTCACAGATATACAGAGGTATTGAAATTGTATTAAAATCTCAACATTGTAGAATTAATGCAAAACAACAACAAAATAAGTTCTAAAGAAAATGGGATAGTTAAATTGTAATAACAACCCTTCGCATGCGGCAAACAAATATATACCCAGCCTCTACTTTGACCAAAACGCGGTAAACGATATCCATAATGAAATATTTCTGTCGATAGTATAAATAATAGTTCCTAAAACTTCCGCTAGAGTGCAGCATCAACTAAGACATGTCAATACCTCAGCCTATTGAAGACAATATAACTACTTCATAAGATAAGACAAGTCAACTACCTCAGCCTATTGAAAATGTATTGTCTATGAATGAAAAGGGGTGAAGCAGCCAATTAGAGCGTGCATGGGCGCGCGCTCCGTCTTCTGCCTTTGCACATACGTAAAACGAAAATATCCTTCTGTCGCTCCACCCAAGGACATTGTTTTCAACACTTATTGTACTTTTTCTCTATTTTCTAGGTTTTAATTATTTTGTTGTAATTATTATTTTACAGTATGTACATATACTGTACATATACAGTACTGTGTAGTACAGTATTGTGAACATAAATAAGATTCATATTTTGAGGATAGCATAATTTAGCAAAATGATCCTCACTAATAGGTTAGTTAGGTAATGTATACAGTAAATCAAACGCATTATGTTGTAAATACAGTAGTTAAAAGAAAGAAACTTTATTTGACAAATTAATAATAATATGTTCTTCTTAAATTAAACAAAAATTACTATGCCTACAAGATAAATAAAGTGTAGCCTAGTTTCTTAATACAGTACTACTGTACAGTAAAATACAGTATGTGTGGATGTACAGTAACAAAACAATTAAAACAAGAAAACAATGAATACTTACACATTTAAGTGATTTGCATTTTGCACTTCGTTTATATCATTAATGACACTACTTTCACCATTTTCTACAGAAAAACAATCAGTGATATTGGTTTGCATACGTGCTGTGATCTTGATTAAGTCCATAGAGCAATCCAATTCCGTGATAAGATTTCACCACACTGTCAGTCAAACCCACCCTTCTTAAGAAAATAACACTTCAGCACTTGTAAAGCTTGTCGAGCCTCTTTTAAAGTCGGGTCAGGTGTTTCACAAACTGGTTCATCCTCGTCGTCTTCTATGACATCCACATTTTCATCTGGATTAGAGGTAACAGAAGAAATTATGTCAGAGTCGGTTAACTCTCCAGTCTCAGCCACATCGTTATCAAAGGAAACAAAGTCTTCGGACTGTGCATCATTCTGTAGTTCAAGCGCTTCTTTGACTTTTTCCCAGCCCTCCACGGTATCGATTTCTTGTGTAGGAGGTTGTTCTAAATTGTCCTCTTCAGTTGTGACAGTAAATCCACTCTTCTTGAAACAATTAGAAATCGTAGTTTCTGTAACTTTATTCCGCGCTTTTCTTATCATCCACATGGCATCCAAAACATTGATATTTGTAGACAAACGGCTTTCCATGTATCTAAGGAACTGTTGTACAACTTCATTCCTATAGTAGACTTTAAAACTTTGGATAATGACCTGGTCAAGTGGTTGCAGTTTAGAGGTTGTATTTGGAGGCAGATATTCAACCTTAATGTTGCTCAGTCTAGGGATGTCTCCATGTGCCGTACAGTTATCAATGAAGATGAGAATTTTTTCTTTTTCATCTCCTTGTTAAGACTTAGAAGCCATGAACTGAAAGTGTTACAGTTCATCCAAGCCTTTGCATTCGCAATGTAGTCTGTAGGAAGTTCATTCACATTTTTAAAACAAAGTGGATTTTTGGATTTTCCAATCACTAATCATTGTGAGTCCCTGTGCAGTTTGTCCCTAGCATAACTGTTAAACGATGTTCACTACTTTTCCCACCATGACATTTATCACCCTTAAAAGACAATGTTTTGTCGGGTAAACATTTAAAAAACAATCCAGTTTCATCGGCATTGTAGATATTTTCTGGTTCATATCCCTCAGATACCGAAGCAAGTTTTTCTTTCCATTCAGTACATACATAATCAACAACTTTTGCACTTTCACCGCACACTTTTTGAAAAATAAGCTCATGTCGTTTTTTGAAGTTTGCTAACCATCCATTGCTAGCTAGAAAGTCCTCGTGTCTAAGTTCAGAAGGAAACTGTTTGGCTTTTTCTTGAAGAATGGGCCCGCTTATTGCAATGTTTTTGTCGCGGCACTGATTTAGCCACTTAATCACACACTCATGTACATCTTTCAGCTCACATGACTTTAACTTTTTTATTTTAGAATTTTTAGAATTAAGAACATTTCCCTCATCAAACTTCTCTTTCTTCTTCAAAATTGTAGATAAAGTACAGGGTGATATGCCAAACTCTTTAGCTATGTCCAATTTTTTTCTTGTTGGATTGTCCTCAACGCACTTTATAATTTTACGTTTACCCTCAACACTAATAGCGCACCATTTCTATTTGTTTTGATTGCCGTCCATCGTAACTAAATAAACTTGCACGATTGTACGGTGATAAGATAATGGAACAACTACAGTAGACCTATATTGTTCCCACACTCCACACAGTCCAAACAGATAATTAATTGGCCTACTGAATAATCACAACAAACATACATAGACGATAGCTGGGACAGAAAGCTTTCCTGTTCAGACACGATTATGTTTCAAAGACTTTAACCCTCCTTTGTCAACATTCGTTAATGAGGTACAGTCGTAAGAACTTCGTTATATAGAGGTAAAATTCGTTATGTAGAGGTTTCAGCTAGAACAAATTCGTTATACCAAGGCTGGATTATTTTTCTTGGTATTAAAAAAATTTGTTATGTTGAGGTTGAGAGTACGTTTTGTTCGTTATGTAGAGGTGAAATTTACATTAGCCCTTATGGAGGGTTGTAGATTAGTAAAAATTCGTTTGTAAAAAATCAAGGAATTCGTTAGGCTATATTGAGGTTCGTTATATCAAGGTTTGACTGTACTTTAAAATAGGGTAAAATAATTTCCGCGTGCGAAGGATTAAGTTAGTTGAAATGGAAATAGAATTAAGAAATTTTTATCATCTTTACCAAAGATAGTATAAAATGATATAACAATTATTAGCGAATAATTAATTTATAACATATCATTTCATATGTTCCATTCAATACATATCTTCAGATTTGTACCTTAGTCATTGCTTGTATGGCCATGAAATATTCAGTGATTGTTCATGATTCGCTATATGATATTAGTTTCTGTGTATATTATGTTTACTGATGGAAATATATCAAAACGTAATATGTTAGAAAGTAATAATATTTAAATGTAAATGTATGAAATCAATTCTGTATTGAACATTGTGAGTTTTTTTATGGACAGGAACAGTTTTATGGACGTGAGCTTCTATTAGCAGACAGAGATCTTGTCGAACAAGGATCTGATGAAATTCTGAAGGACGCTGACACAAAAGACATAGCTTTCTTGGTTGTGGGAGACCCATTCAGTGCCACAACACATACAGATCTGTTTCTAAGGGCAAAAAAGTCGAACATCCCTTGTCAAGTCGTCCACAATGCCTCCATCATCAATGCCGTGGGATGTTGTGGATTACAGGTAAACTAGTTGTTTAGAAAAACACTTTGCATTTGGAATAGGTGGAAAACGAAACCCTCTACATAACTATCCAATCCTTCCTCTATTCTTTTCCACTCTAAAGCTTAATTACTCTTCAATTACTGTTACAAGAGTAACAATTCAGGGGCAGTGTGATGAATTTGACAGGTTGAGGTCCCAACAGAGGGAGTGTCGAAGCTCTTTCTGGACTGCCTACAAGAAGAATAATTTTGTCCTCCTCACATGATGTGCTGCTTAATGTCATTTGCATCACATGCATATTGCTATCGACATTCCGGCAAAAAGTTACAATACTTACTGAAGACATCCGATTGGAGATGAAGTGCAGAAAATTCTTTCGTCTTGTTATTCTTCAAATGGTTTGTTTTCTATAGCAAAGTTGCTTGTTTTAAAGTTATTATATCTCTTTTAAAAGTAACTTGTGTCATTCCACAGTTAAAATGTAGAGTTAAATCCGAACTAAATTAAAATATATTTGAATTCACATTGAAACAATTTGTTAATTTCTATTTATTCAGAACGGATTGGGTAAGAATCTTTTATTTTGATGTCTACACTGTTGTGGCAAACACAATTTGTTTGTATAACAACACCAATCAGTAACTGAACAATTCCTGTTACGTAAATTTTAAAATTACAGTATTACTAAATACAAGGTATTATTAAAGTCAGTACAAGTTTGATGATAGCACAGTATAACTCGCGAGGTATACTGTGGCACTTGGCTTGGGGATGAGAAGTAGACTTACTGTCATTTAAAGGAGTGGGAGGTGCTGCTGAGCAAGAAAACATATTTTATTTATACCAGAAAATAAAATTACCTGGTATTTAAATATTTGTGTTAACCTGACTTCATTTGACTTGTAATCAAATTTAGCAAATTGAAGTGCCTATTTCCAGACCAGACTTAAGAAAAACAGCATTTAACACGTCGAGGGCTAAGCCTGAAATGACAAAATTCATTCTAATCCTAAAAAAACACACCAATAAACAGAAAACACTTAAACACTTCCAAACTTGCGACTGACGCACACAAATATCAATAGGTTCGTATATAAGGGCCTGACAACGTAACGTCCTTCCTCTAAGAGATCCAATTTCACACTGATGAATCAGCCATGCCGCCAGGATGCGCGGAGGGTCCGCCGGCGCGGATTTATCCGCACGTAGCCACCGACGTGTTAATAATTAAAGTGTTGCAATCACTCAAGGAAACATAATGTCATGTCTGTGAGAAAGGAATAAGGAATTATTTAGTGTTTTGTTTCTAGCTGTACAATTTTGGGGAAACCGTATCCATTCCTTATTGGACAGAATCGTGGCAACCTGACAGTTTCTACGACAAGATATGTAACAACAAAAGCAGAGGACTACATACTTTGTGTTTATTAGGTATGAAACGTATTTAATTTCAATATAAAATGGTCAAAAATAAACTTTTATTTATTTACTTATTGTTAGTTATTTTATTTTGTAAACAAGCTGTTTTACATGCCTCGTTTGAAAATCAATATATAAGTCAGTGTGCCTGAATTTAAACTGTAGAAGTCTGATTGAAGCGTCGTTGTAATATCTTTTATTAACAGTAATAACATATAGCGTAAATAAATGAAGCCATAAACACAAAACATTCTCTATAAGAATATTTTGGTAGATTGGAAGACATTTGAGGAAGATCCTAAGATTAAAAAAAAAAAATATATACTGTCATGTCTCAAGGGACATTTTTGTAGGGATAAGGACAAATACAAACTTATCACTATTAAAAAAAATGGTCCCTAAGAATTGGCACTAACTTTCTCCTACATTAAACAATATAAATAAAAACTTTGAAAATTACCAGTTTGATTCCCAAATATGTGTTTTTGCCATAATTCAAAATTAGTCAAGTTAGAGACATGGGGTTTTTACTAAAATATTTTAAATTGTAATTCACATCTTTCCTGAGAATTTAATCAAAATTGTTACAGGAGTTTTTGAGAAAATTCTATTTTTTTAAAATGTTTTTTGCCCATAAAAATTTAAAAAAACTGAAATTTCAAAAAAGTGAAAAAATGATCTAGAGACATTGGTTAAATACAGCTACATACCAAATTTCATAAAAATATATCCATCCATTTGGTCTCTTGCAAACTTCACATACACACCAATTTTTTTTAAACCACTTTTTTGGGTTCAGAGGATCCTAAAATGAATTTTTAGACCAACTTGTAAAAAATTTATTTTGGACGATCACAATACTTTCTCTGTGCTAACGCTATGGGAGTAAAAGCATTGATTTTATACACAGATAGATTTCCCATCCAATTTAAATTTTGAGTCTCAAAATATCAACTGTTTTTGTGGTCCATTGTGGAGTGCTATTGTAGTCTCATGTAAATTTAATGCAGTTTAATCCAGCTGTGGTTGCGGGCCACACAAACTAACAAAATTACTGCCACAAATATTCCTATTAGACGTATATTTCTAATAGGATTTTTCTAATAGGATATTTCTAAAAAGTTCAGAACCTGTCTGATTCTATTGAAGGTTTATATAATCAACGGTAAAAGCAACTGCAATAATATTTTGAAAAATTTGTTTCAGTCAATCTTTCAAAAAAAAAAAAAAAAACAAACTTCAGATTGAATAAAAATCTTCAGGTCCTATGTCTCTATTAATTATAATAAATAACATATGAACTAAATGTCATTTGAACTTAAACTTAAAACACTTGAGACTTAAACAACAAACAACTTCATAATGACTCTGGCCAAGCATCTTCTAATTTAACCTGTGAGACATATTGACAATTTTTAATTTTGCAAATACAACACATATAGATGCTTTGTATGGTTACTAACAGATTAAATAATTTTGATGGAGTAAATTAAATGTTGTTTAAGGTTGAATAGGTTCATTGTAGCACGTATCATATTTTCTGTAGACATTCGAGTGAAGGAGCCAACAGTGGAGAGCTTGATGAGTAAGAAGAAGGAATATGAGCCGCCAAGGTTCATGAGTGTCAGAGAGGCTGCAATCCAGCTTCTGCAAATCATATCAGGACGAGGTTCCGGAGATGATATTTCAGGTTTGTTTATACCTCCATACACTTTTAATGGAAAATATTGTGATTGCACATTTTTAAATATGTTCTTGTAGTGTCATTAATTGCATTAGATAAATCGAATAAACATGTCACCTGGGTCTTGTTCAGTTCTGTTTAAATAAAGTAACAAACGAAAAGATGGATCAGTTGGCATATATTTCGAATTCTTATAAATAGTACATGAAGCTGTTTTTTTGTTAATGTAACTCTTTCTTCAGTTGTTGACAAATTTTAAGTTTTGGTGTCAATCTCACTTTACCCCTATTTGTAGTTGTATTCATGTTTCAATATTTTCACTCTATGGCATGGGAAACGTACTACCAACTGGCAATATCAAAGCCAAGATTACACAAGTAAATTGAGTGACAGAGTTGACACGCAGAGTGCAGCTGGCGTGTCCCCTAGTAAATAATATTCCATTATAAGTTGTTTAGGTTTATGAAGTGATAAAGCGTTTATAACAATTCATGTCTTTAGCATAGTGTAACTTGGCAACCGATTATCAAATATTTTCGAATTATAGCTGGAAACTGTAGAGTTTTGTTGCTTTTGCATACATTTTTGAAATTATTACCATTTGCCAATACACTTAATTGATATATACAAGGTCAAATATTTTGATATTCATTGATAATTTGTAGAAAATGAACTAATAGTATTTAAGTTCAGAACCTGTCTGATTCTAAATACTGCCATTTCTGGAATACGACACTACATAGGTAGAATCTCAGCAGTTCATAAAAAGCAAAGTTATCAGACAGTATTCAACACTCAGAGCATAGCTCTCTAATTGTTAAACCTTATAATGAACGTTTTTATCATCATACCATGAGGCACTTTAAGCTCATGACACAGAACTTATGCAGCAGTTGTCTCATAACCATTCCACTTACTTACCCTTATCGCCAGCATGCACAAAACCCAAAATGCCAGTGCAGAGTTTATTGAAAGAATGCATTAAGTTATAAATAAGTTGGCACTAGTGGCGCAGTGCTGTAATCCAGCTTCCTAGTGACAAAGTGTTGAAGATATTTTAGGCGATAGGTTCTATGTTTGGTCCTCTTAATACCAACACAGCATTCGCTCAATGGTTGACATCAATGTGGACACTACTAGAGAGGTCTGAATCCCCCGCCATAACTACTGTACGTGTATGGGCGGGTGGATGGGCCATAACTACCGTACGTGTATGGGCGGGCGGATGGGCCATAACTACCGTACGTGTATGGGTGGGTAGGTCATAACTACTGTACACGTATGGGCGGGTGGGTGCTAGTCATGTCTGGGTGTTGTGTTGGGAAGAGAACTGAGTTTCAGGCTTGTTAGTTAGCTAAAAATCAAACCAACACTGGTTCGGATTCCACATAAAGCTGTAGGTCCCTTGTTACCCTGGCTATTGGGCTATTAATAAATAGCACTTTCTGAGGAACAGTCGACCTTAGTTAGTGACAATGACTACATTCGTTCATATACACTCATTCGCCCCTCATATTCACCCATATCTTGACGATCAGCGTCTTACTAATGAATAATAATATAGTTTAGTGGCTAACTTCATGTCGGCACTGGTGGCGCAGTGCTGTAACCAGGCTACTCGGGGACAAAGTGTTTGGGAGATTGTAGGCAATAGGTTCCATGCTCGGTACTCTTAATACCGACACGGCGTCCGCTCAATGATTGCCATCAACGTAGACACTACTAGAGAAGTCTGGAGTGTCTGTGTTGAATGGTAGTCAAGGTTCAGATGTTGTGTATTGAAGAGAACTGAGTGTCGGACTTGTCAGCTAGCTGAAAATCAGACCAACACTACGTGTTTCGGATTCCACGTAAAGCTGTAGGTCCCATAGTTGCCCTGGCTATTAATAAATATTCCTTTCTGAGCTAAGTCGAACTCAGGTAGTAACAATGACTACACTCGTTCATCTACACTCATCACACTCATTCACTCCTCATATTCGCCCATATCTCTACGATCGGCGTCTTACAGATGAATAATGAAAATAATAATGAATAATGAACTTCAACTTCAATGAAGTTACTCAGTATCTTGTCTTTTGAACGTTTATTATAGAGCTATAACCCACCATGACCACCATAATGATTGAGAAAATTTGTATTCTTCACATTTACCAGTAAAAAAATACTCGTGTATTATAAAACATAATAAATTTACAAATGAAAATTTTTATTCTTCACCTTTACTGGTAAAAAAAATACTAGTGTATTATAAAACATACAAAATTTACAATGATCACTCTAGACAATTTTTACTTGACACATTTCCCGATGAAGTATATCCGTGTATTTTTAAACATTAAAAGTTTACAAAAATTCCAAACAAGTTGTAACTTGATACCATCAACAACAACCTTTTGGACGCTAAATTAATATCAATCATACTACGTTTTGAAAAGTTTACCAACAAATTTAAATACTTAGAAGCTCAATTATGTTTTAAAATATTCATAGAGGACTGTTAACATGAATAAAAAAGTATTAAACAGTTAAAATATTTTAATAATACTAATAGGTACACATAAATACAATGTGGAGAAATGTATTACCTTTTCTCATACTTATGGCATCTTAAGTAGCTTACAACTTTATCACATGTATCTTGGTCCTAAATCAAGCAAATAATACTGTGGATAATTTTTACATTGTTACTTCACACAATATAGAATATGATCAACAAATAACAGCAAAATAAATATCACAGTCTATCTTGATTAACTTAAGTACGCTAAATAATTTAATAAAAGTTGATAACTAAATAAATATATCCAATTTTGTTTGCAGAGTTGACGGAGGTGACAGAGTGTGTAGGAGTTGCTAGAGTGGGCTCGCCTGACCAGCGAATTTGCTACGGACCATTGTCCTCATTCACAGACCTGGACATGGGACCCCCTCTACATTCCCTAGTGATTGTTGGTGTTCTACATCCACTTGAACAAGAATTTCTGTTTCATGTTGCTGAAACTATTAAATAACATATGTGAAATAATTATAATTGTTATTGTTACATTTTTCCAAATAAAACAATACTTTGTTAAAGTCTACATCAGTGTCAATTTCAAATATTTAATGAACGCCCAGGACCCAATTTGTTTTACTTATTAAATATGTTTCAAACATATATGAAACACACTTTATAGAATAACTGTTTAACTCAGTAATGGAAATAATCTGTCATTCCAGTGGTGAAGTATAAAATTAATTGGCTTTCGAATACCATGAGCCTAACGATGACTGGTCCTGACATGACTCTCTACCTCTCACAAAAATCATCCTTCAGCCATATACAATATTTTTACAGTAAGATCGTTTAAGTTTTCTTTCAGCCCTCGTCAAAGCTTAAATCAGCAATAAACATAATAACTAGATTTTCTTGGAAGTAAAATTTAACGTTTCGTTGTTATAAAATACCTCAACTCTGATTATTTGTAATGTGATTTTTGTTATGGGGCCGACATTATGTTGGAAATTATATGAAATGAAAAATGTATTTGTGTGGCGAAGTTAGGACTATTTAGTCCTCTCTTCCGCTTAACCACTAAGTTTGGACTAACACTTAACAATGGAGTTTTTTTCTTACGGAGTTATCAATTAACTATCAATTAAAATTCATAACCCTTGCTGTGATGAAAAACACAACAAGGAGTAATTGAGTACATGAGACACAATTAAGTAAACTCTTTATCAAAATTAAGTTCTCCTACTATAGTCACTAACCTTATGAAATATCCTTTACTTCTTTATTTTTCTCCATTATCTTTCAGTTCGGGAAACAACTCCAGCATCAGTTCATCTAGTAGACAGTAGAATAGCTGTGGGGAAATATTTCAAATGATAAGGAAAATATGAATCGTATATTGTAAATAAGAAACATTACAACAAATATTTAAAAACCATCCATATCAATATAATTTTATTGACAGTGAAAAGAAAGACTGAAGAGACTACATTCTTTTTCAATTTAGAGCGCAATTTTGGAAAATGGTTAGACAGGCTGGATTGATATTATTTCGACGGCATATATATTTATACTAAATGCCTTTTTACACATCAAGAACATGAAATGGATAATTAGGATCAGGAACAATAAAAGTATGAAATAACAAATGGAATAAATTCTATACACAAAATATACAACAGAATATTTGTCAAGATATTAGATCAAGAAATAATGGTAGAATAAACGTAAAACAACATAGAAAAAACATTAAAAAATATGGATGATCAAGAAGGCTTACATGAATAATCCTTTATATGGTTATGTAAGTTTCAATAATTTAAAAAAATAAATAAATGAAATACTCATTTTAAAATTTTGGTGACAGTTGAACCTCATTATTATAATAGACTTTGTTATAGCGGACTTCACTTATAACGATCAGCACCCACCCATACACGCACTGTGATATTGACCCACCCGCCCACTCATACACGCACTGTAATATTGACCCACCCGCCCACCCATACACGCACTTTGATATTGACCCACCCGCCCACCCATACGCACTGTAATATTGACCCACCCGCCCACTCATACACGCACTGTGATATTGACAGACACACACTGACAGACTTGGAACTGTAGCTTGGGGCCGACTTGCTGAGTGACAAAAATTATAGTATACATTATCAAAAACTATTTAAAAAAGCAAAAGTTTCCTATTTTAGTTTATTGCACTGAATTCTATTTAACACTTCATGAAAAATAATTTCAAACAAGATAACTATCATGATTTTACAGGGTGTCCAGTAAACCTCCTTAAACAAATTCCCTGACTTTTCCCTGACCTATCCGTGATTTCATACAAAATTTCCCTGACCCCAAATCGACTTAGTTACATAAACGTCTATTTAACTTAATAGTAATATTATGTACCACCATGTACATACATTATGTTATTTACAGTCAATTACAATTATTAATTACAGAAATGTCAATATTTCACAAATATATTTTGATTGATAGCCGTAATAATTAAATTCAAAACTATTACCTACAATAATTATTCTTTTTAAACTACTTTATAAAAGTAGAGGTAGAATCAAAAAAAATTTATAATTAGCCTTGAGTAAAAAACAAACATACCTCATATTCTATTGTTAGATTATAATAGTTTTCAATGCTTTGAAAAACCAGCATTATATATTATAATTTCCCCAAAACCAGCATAAATTTTAGGTCTATGACTTTATTTAACAAGTACTACTAATCAGACAATTATTTCAGTAAGTTTTAAACTTTTAGCAATATAAAACTAGTTGTATGAGGCCAACAAGCATAAGCAAATTAAGTAGATTTTTCATAATTTAGAACATTAAATGGCATGTAAAATTAACATTTAGTACTGAACAAAGTAAAGGATTTTTTGTAGCGCACCCAAAAGTATATAGTGAATATTACAAATCACAACACACGTGTTCTTGTTAGGATTTTCCAGGTGTTTAAAATTCCCTGACTTTTCCAGGTTTCCCCTATTTTCCCTGTTGCTGGACACCCTGTTTTAATTTCATTTACCACTTTATTTATATCATACTGCTAAATGTTAAAATTATCATAATCGTGTTTGAGTTTGTTTTATATTAAATTACAAAAGTATAATTACAAATTAGAATCATATCAAAGTCATATATGCTATTAACTTTAGTGACCTATATGAATTAGGCAGGTGACAAAGCCTATTGTAGGACTGGCTAGCCTGCGTGCGTGAGCGGAGGACCCATAATCTTCTAGCCGTCTCTAGTCTTTGGAGAGGGTATTATGGATTGCCTAGACAAGGCTAACATAGAAGCTCACAATCCTCCTCCAAGACAGCAAGGAGGGAGGGTATAAGAGTAGGCTAGGAGGGGGTAGTATATGTCATTGACCTAACATCGTTTTTTATGGCCAGTAGAGTCATTGTCAGCCATTTGAAGTTTTAAATGTCAATTAAATTAAAATTGCATATTATGCTTATATAAAATTAATTATTGTTGTCATTTGGTATTTTCTTGAGGAGGAGCTAACAAAAGTATTATGCAACCTTTAAATGTTGTACAGAAGTCTATTTTGAAAGTAGCTTTCAATAATTCAAACATTACCCTACAGACACGTTATTCCAAGATGTAACGGTCCTGAATGTTCGTAAACTCTTTATTGAAAATTTGATGGTGTTTATGTTAAACCTTATAATTCTATATTCTCTTCAATTTTACACACTCACTCCACACGCTATTCTTCTAATTTAGGTTTTGTCATACCCACAATAAATCAATCATTTTCAACTACTACTCCCGTCTACATTGCACATGCAATTCTTTTAAATCTCCAACTGAATTATCCCGATAATAATTACTTGTACAGTAAACCCTCGTTTTAACGGACCTCGATTCAACAGACTTGGGATTTAACGGACAGCTTGCGGCTGTGTTGCAGTATCTAAATTGATATATACTGTACTCCACACTGAAGGAAGTTTATATAAAAATTAATTTATAAAACGTGTAGTTTTTCTAAGCCAACTTTAAGTATTCCATATATACATATCCTAAAATGTTCAGCATATCCTAAAATCCGTTATCCTTATGGACTAATAATTTTTATACAATATATATTTGTATATTTTATCGACTGTTGATTAAAAATGAACTTGTAGCATCACATTTAGTTTTTATTAAGGGTTATTTTTAGAAACATTTTAGTTAACCCACCGACACAACCCTACACATAAAGTGCTACTGGCCCACCCCTGCAAGTAAAGTTATACTTACCCACCTGCACACCACTACACGTACAGTGGTACTGACTCAAACAGCTTGGTGTGAATTCACCCTGATTAAACGGACAATTGGCTTTAACGGACTAAAGCCTACCCCATTTAGTCTGTTAAATCGAGAGTTTACTGTGTACTTCAATATTTATATTAAAAAAACAAGTAACTGATTGGATCAATCTGATAGGTTTGGAGGGAGTAGATGGCCTTTGGTTGAAACAAGAAGAATGAGGTTATTCTCAGGGCATTCTAAACACATTGTATTCTCTCGCCCTTTCTTAATTGATATAAATCAATAATTACTGTTTGGATATGATTGCCTCACCTCCAAGTTGCAACAATATTGTCATGAAGAGTTACTTATTTAATTAATTTATGCTACCACTCTTACACGTTTCATAATTCATTATTTTTCTTTTTTTTTAACTTCCATTTTTTTAATAACAAATACCATATTCATATACAACTAAAGGATTGTACTGTCATGTGTGTTCATCCTCTTAGATATTATCCCAGTTTTTACAAAATATAGAAAATTATTTGTTATAAAACAGACTTTCATTGTAACGTTCAATCTTCAGCCCCTTTAGTCCATTATAATGAGGTTCTACTGTACTTGAACAGTTTCAGACCCATTTGGAATCAGTCCATTTTTTTACCAGATCCAAAATTGGTGTGTTAAGTACCTGTTTGTTGAGCAGAGGTGCCTGTGTGGCCAAATACAAAGCCTGGTAGATCGGACGACTCCACTCCCCTCGTTCCTGCAACTGACGCTCCACAGCTCGTGCTACCTGACTCCTGTCCGCCTTGGCCTTGGACTCAAAAATCGCCCCTGAAATAAAAATATAGTCCCATTCACCTTAGAGTTGAACCAAAACAATATGTGTATCTCTTGGTTTAATACATCGGCAATTGAGACAAGCCTTGATTAACTGAATATTTATTAAATAAAAAAATCATAAATGAATATTTATGATTAGTAAGGCAGCACCAGGCCAGGAATACATTCTAAATGAGATAGGAAATAATCATAACTACCACATAAAACAAGTAAGTAGAGACAAAAACACAATAAGCTTTACAAGAAACTTTTGCCACAAGGCACTTACTTCAGTTAGAACAGAAGAGTTGCTTCAGGCAGGTTATGCAGCTTAACACACTGTTTTTTTTATTTATTTATTTATTCATAAGACGCCGATCGTCAAGATATGGGCGAATATGGATTTCGAATGAGTGTAATGAGTGTAGATGAGCGAATGTAGTCATTGTTACAAACTAAGGCCGACTATTCCTTAGAAAGTGTCATTAATTAATAGCCCAATGACAAATGAACAGCCGGTGGTGATCAGCTGATCCTTCTCAAAATGTATTATGACTCTGATTGGGATCGAACTGAGAACCTTTAGCACATGAAGCTGG
Organism: Stictocephala bisonia; assembly: GCA_035578905.1. Taxonomy (NCBI): domain Eukaryota; kingdom Metazoa; phylum Arthropoda; class Insecta; order Hemiptera; family Membracidae; genus Stictocephala; species Stictocephala bisonia. Next base: position 1,278,875 of record JAQJVL010000044.1, on the reverse strand, counting down.
GATTGAACCAACTACGCTACCGACCAATTATATTATTATTTTAAGTTAGGTTAAAGGGCACTAGGCCAGGAATTAGCATATTGGAGAGATAGAACATCAGCAAACTTACCTTAGAAGACAAGCTCACCAACACCAGAGTAGTTGTAACAAACACAAAATAAACACACAATCTCACAAATTTTCAATACCACTGACATTTTCTTCAGGTGAGTAGAGAGAGAGAGAGAGAGACTGACATGGCTTCCATTATTGCTGGGTAGGTCATTCTCTCTCTCTCTCTACTCACCTGAAGAAAATGCCAGTGGTATTGAACATTTGTGGGATTATGTGTTTATTTTGTATTTGTTACTACTACTCTGGTGTTAGTAAACTTGTCTTCTAAGCTAAGTTTGCTGATGTCCTATCTCTCCAATTTACTTTATTATTATTTTGGAATTTTGTCAACCACTCTGAATCAACTTAATAATACTAAGTAGTATTGTAACTTTGAATTAAGATATATTGCTGATATAACTGGGCTTGTTAATTCAGGGATTTTGTTATTATACTTTTGCAGCTTATTGCTCGTTTAGTTCCCATTTAAAATATTAAACTAAGAAGTGAATGCTAGAAACTGTCTTATTTTTAATTAACAACTGGATACTTAAAAATTCAGCCACTGCTCTCAATTTATTCTTCATCTTAATAGTTCACTTTCAGAAGCATAGTCAAGATTATTACAGCTCGATTCATACAGATCGGAGTTGCTCAGTGTGAAACAGTATAACAGGAAATAGATTTTTCATCTTAAATTTCCGTCTTATTCGTATGTTACTTCTTTTTAACAAACAAGTGTTCAATAAGATATTGTTGTGTTTGTGATATACACAAGTGTTTTAAGCAGAAAAGGGAAACTCTGCTTGTACAAGTGATTTCTGCATTCACCGAAATTAAACACAGCTGTTGTTGAATACACAATTTTATTAGCATTTTACTTATGTATAATCATTTTCGATGTTTCTGCTTTATAAAGATTGTTTTTTCAACTTTTTCCCAGCATTTTTTTCTCTTCCCAAAATAAGTCCTTTGTTACATCCTCCCACTGGTGTCCGAATCTCTCCTCTGTTGTTTTCACTTGGTCTATCCATTTTAAATTTGGCTGCTTTCTTTCCTCTAATTTGCACTTCTAAGACTCTTTTGGGTAATCTTGCTCCATCTATCCTCATAACATGCCCTTAACAATCCAGTCTATTGTCTCCTATGATTTATGCTACACCCAAACTGAAACAGTTATGTATATGGATTTCAAATGAAAGGCAACTTACACTGCAACAGTTTGATGAGGTGAGCAATTCGTTGAGGGACTAGAACCCTTCTAAGCTTCCTGTTCAGCCAATACTGCAGCAAGGCATCAACAGTGTTGCCAAACACCTTCTGTAGAGCAATAGCAAGGCGGACTGTAGACTGCGACCACTGCAAAACGTTCACCCCTGCAAAAACAAGTACTTATATGATTAAGAACTATCATTTTATTTTATTTATAAACCTTCCTCTTGAAAAGAGGTTGGTTCTGGTTAACTAAACCCTCCAAAAGGCCCATATACTTACCTTACATGTTTAACTATAGTTCATTAGAAGAGATAGGACATCAGCAGTCCACTAACACCACAGTAGTAGTAAACTATACAATAGAATCACATGTGCACACACTGTCTGTGCTACGGGCACTCTCTTCAGGTAAGTAGAGAGTCTATCTACTATCTCAATAGTCAAATACATGTGACTATTGTATTTGTTTACTACTACTGTGGTGTTAGTGGACTTGTCTTGTAAGGTAAGATTGCTGATGTCCTATCTCTCCTAATGTACTAATTCCTGGTCTAGTACCCTTTAACCTAACAAAACATTTACCTATAGATATTGTCAGCTAAAAGCCCTATTTTCTCAAAGCCCATTTTATATTCTATTAAATAAAAAAAGATTAAAAAAGATATGACCTATGGTCATATAGCCATTTACTTGAAGATTTGCAAAAAGCTTCAAAATAACCTGGTATTTTTGGTTTACCCTTTGTATTATCAGGGTGTCTACTGCCAAATAGAAATGAAAATTCATGACCTTACAACATGAAAATTTATTACCCGAATAATGGTGAAAACGGTTTATGTTATAACATCGCATTTTTTTTAGTCATATTCTACTAAATTAATGATACCACTATTAACCTTTAATAGACCAAATTTAGATAAAATAGAAAAGATTAAAGAAGGCTAACACTATTTATTAACAGATAAAGAAACCCAGCATTGTGTGAGTAAAATGGATTTGCAGACATATTTCGTTATTAAAAAGTCACTTAAAAGTGTTTTTACTGTGATGAAATTTTCAGTAGCTGGTGGCTCCGATATCTCCTGAACATATTTTTAAGGTGTGGCAGAACTTCTAAGCATCTTCAAATAACTATGCTATTTTCAGTCCATCATACTGCACACAATTCTTTTGGGAGAATGTTGCAACCAGTTATTTGACAAAAAATAGCCCTTCGTGATGGATAGTTTTTGAATAATCTGTATGATGCTCGCATGAATTGGTTTAATTTCCAGCCAGTCTTTGAATGGGCAGTCTTCTACGCACAATTTACCATATGTAAAGAACAAGTACCGACATCCAAAATTTGCATTTCACTTTCAAGGGATTCTCTCATATGGGTAATTAAACCAAAAAAAAATAATTTAAATTGACGATTGGGCCATCTGTAGAGACTTGAATTAACTTATCTAGACATAAATTAGCCTCTCCAATACAGGTGGTCACTTTTTCCAATAAGTCAACAGCAGAGGACTTTTGTAAGAAGGCTGATGTCAGGTATCTAGTTTGGACTATTTCCTCTCTTACATCCCAATAATTTATCATAAAATCCATATGCTGCTTTGACAAATATCATTGAGGCATTCATCGATTGAGAGTGAATAAAATGGACTCTGTCTTGCATTCCTAGCAACAATTGAAGAGCAATGAGGCCCTAAACCATATGCAATACTATATGATATTTTATCTTTATGTAGTTGTAATTTTAGGTCTATTGTGCTATCAGGGAACATTAAAGAGAACATATCGGTAGCTAAAGCACCATTTCCAGTTGATATATTAGCAGTAACACAATAAGAGGCCCACAAAATTTCAGCCTTGGTCACCCTCTCAGACAGTAAAAAACTTTGAAGCCTTGATGAGACCTGTTCTTTAGAAAATGAAGATTTTGTTTCATGACTTGAGCTTGTTGTAGGAGAAACTTTTAATAAATTACCTGTATCAGTATCTGTTTCTATTTTTATATTAGGCTTAGTCATAGAGCATGGAGGCAGAGGGTTATCAGATGAAGGTATAGTTTGATCAAAACAGTGAACTAGCATCATTTCCTTACCACTTTTTAGGTTATTTTCTATCGAGCTATGTTTTTTTCTCTGAGAGTGCAACTTAATACTATTTGAGCCTGAATGGGAAATATCAAATCATTTTTTGCAATACATACGAAATGCTGAATGTACATCACTTTAATTTTTCCGAAGCCACTACATACAATTTTCTTCTTCGAGCCACAAGTTCTGAAATTTGCACTTTCCAGGCATTGTGCACAAACACTAATCACTGTTATTTGACTAATTTTAGGCCTATTTTGAACAATAATAAAAACCAACAATTTCGTATTAAACTTTTTTATACATAAAAATTGCTATACGCATTAAAACAAACACTAGGCCTAACAAAAACTAACTGTAATAATAGGCCTAGTGACTTAAACTCAGAAGAGACTTATAAAGTTGATGAAATTCTGTTAAAAAATATAAAGTTTAAAGCACAACTAAACACTAAAACACGTCAGTTAGATTCCCACCATTTTGAACAATTGTGATCCAACAACCGGTATAACAGACTATAAACAAAACAAACACTGATCAACGAACATTCGGTTCCGCCAATAGCGAGCTGTATTTTCTTATTTCCATCCGTACAGCAATGAAGAATTGGAATATGGCAACCAAGAACATTTCAATATTAAATGCCTATTGTAAATTCAAATATTGTAAAGCACACAGTTAATCACTTTCATCCATGAAAAAAATTCAAAAGAAACTAAAATGTTTTTAAATTTATATATTGCACAGTAGCACAAATGTATAACATTAAACATTTTGTAATATTGAAAATTCACAGCACTGTTTTGACTCCGTTTATACACAGAAAGAAAGCATAATTGCATAACAAAAAAATACTATATTTCGAATGGGAATGATGACGAACGGTTGCCTGATTAATACATTACAACATTCTCTTTTCCTGAATAGAGGAAAGAGAAGTACGATAATTTTGAGTGGGCAAAGAGCTGGCTGGTTCTCTGCACTCTCAATTTTATATAAAAGAAAAGATTATGGTTCGAACAAAATCGTAATAAAAACAACGAGAAACAAAAATACTTTTGCGAAATTATTTGCCACAGAACGATTTGAGCAAATTTGCCAATTCACTTCAAATTCCTCCTAAATTCCCTCTAGTAACGCTTTGGAACACTAGAAAGAAAATCGTGACTTAAGAAGCAATTTTCATGACTTTTCGTGACATCCATGACCGACTTTAAAAATTCATTACTTTTCGTGACCAAAAGACACCCTGATTATAGGTCGGTCTCAAAAGGGTTACACCAATGTTCACCTTGTCCTTTATTGGTTCTTCCTCTTATTTTGTATTCTGACATTAGGGGATATAGTAACTTAGAATACACACCTAAATAGATGAAGGTGTGTGTGGCTGTGGCCGGCACTGTGACAGAGGTCTCTGTCGTGAACCTGGACGCTGTTGGCAGTAGTCCAATACCAAAGTTATCTCCAAACACTGGAGACAGAATATCTCTTATGCGCCTGGGTGTGGCCTCTTCACTCATGTCTTTGTATTCTAATTTACTGAAAATTACACCACATATTTGCAAGCACTTATAGTTAACAAAATGAGTTTATCCTAGGATGAAGGGACTGTTATTTATAATAACTTAATTGTATTAATACTTTAATGAGAATATAAATTTGTAAAAATATGCGTCCTCTATTTTGACAATACTATTTTACGTAGTACGGACCTGGGAGGGGTCGTGGAGTTGAATGGGGAGAGCTTGAAGAAGGTGGAGGAGTTTAAGTATTTGGGAACAGTGTTATCGAGCAATGGGAAAATGGAGCAAGAAATAAGTAACAGATTGGAAATGGGTGGTAGGTTTTTTGGAAGCGTGAAACACCTGGTATGGGATGGAAGTGTACCACAAAGGGCCAAGGTAGCAATGTTTAAAACTTATTATAAACCCATGGTGACGTATGGAGCTGAGACGTGGAGATTATCGGAAAGGGAGTGGAGTAGGATACAAGCGGGGGAGATGAGATTTCTAAGAGCCATCAAAGGCAAAACACGAAGAGATAGGATCCAGAATGACGAGATAAGAAGAGGTTTAACTGAAGAGAGTTTGAGAATGGGGGTGGAGAGGTCACGGTTAAGATGGTACGGGCATGTGAAGAGGATGAGACAAGAAAGAATACCTAGAAGAATGGAGGAGATGGAAGTGGTGGGCAGAAGACCCAGAGGAAGACCTAGGGGAAGATGGTTGGATGGCGTGAAAGTCGATGTGGAGAAGAGGGGGGTTGTGTGGGGGGAGGTGATGAGAAGAGAGATGTGGAATAACAAACAGGAATGGAGAGGCTTGGTGAACACCCGAACCCAGGAGTGAACTGGAGCGGGTTTCCGGATATGTATGTATGTATGTATTTTACGTAAACAACATGTTATGAACATAACTTCTCTTATACGAGGTATAGTCAAAAAGTTCCCGGCATTGGTTGAAATATGTTTATTGGACAAAGATAAAATCTTACAAACCTATATTCCTTCAAAATACTTTTCTCCTACAACAATACACTTTTCCCTACGATCATACAGACGGTCAAAACGCTTTTGACACTTATTTTTTTTAATGTATTTCAATACCTTTATCACATTTTTACTGACAACTTTAGCACCTGCAAATCGATTTACTTTTATTGATGTTTTTACCGTGTGAACAGTAAGAAATCGTCCGTCATGAGGTCAAGCGATAATAGAGGATATTCTAACGTTGTAACGCGGTACTTGAATAGGTAGTTACGTACTAATAAAAATCAATGTGCAGGAGTGCAGTTCATGCAGCAAAACCCAATTGTTTTCTGCTCATTTTTAGGCTGTTTCCTCCTAATGGCATCTCGTAAGCGCCTAAGAACTTTTGTGTGGATAAATTTACCTTACATGCAATATTATCAATTATTATTCTTCAGTTTGTATGGACAGTTTGCGGAACTCACTCAATGTTGTCATCTGTGGTTGCAGTCGAGGGGCATCCACTATGAGAGTCATCTTCAATGTTTATGCGACCTTCACAAAAACGTTTGTGCCTTTCGTAAAATTGGCTTTTCTTCGTCACCTTAATTCTGTATGCTTGAATTGACATTTTAAGTGTCCCAGAAGATGACTTTTGAAGTAAAAAACCAAATTTAATGTTTTTTAGCTGTTCATTAAATAGATTTTCAAAACGCGACAATTTAAACATGCAAATACACGAAAAAAGCTCTCCACGGAGGAACAATGGCGGCTGGGCGATACTCACGCTACCGATATCCCTTCCCCAGGAGTAGTACTAACTGATAGACGACGAAATTCCCACCGGCAACCACGCTGTGTGTCTCTAGACATCGATTCCGGGAACTTTTTGACTGTACCTCGTATTAAGTTTTTACTACATTTTAGTTTTATAAAAATCTTTTGCCCCCTGTAATAAACATCACCGTGTTCATAATTTTAATGATTATAGGTGCCAACAGATACATTCTACACCTTCTCTGAAACCTGAACTTGAATTCTCCAAAATTCAAAATGCCCCAACACAACATTCTGTCGGCAAACTTAATATATTTCATTTTTTAATATCGTAGTATAAATTTACAAAGCCTGTATTAAATAATTTTATTTTAGATGTTTTTATTTGTAACTTTATTGCTGCATTAAGATTCAAAGGAAAAAACAAACAAAAAATAGCTCAGGTCTAAAATAATTTAATATAATTAAAACCTTATTTTTTATTACAACAAAGAAATGTATACAATAAATGAAATTGGTTCATTATTTTTTATCCTATAAAAATTTCTTGATCTCATCTTGCAGTCCTTTGCAAAAAATATTTTTTTAAGGGGCTAACTAAACTAAAGCACTTTGACAAAATATTACGTAAGCTAATAGAAAAATGTATAGTGAAATAAGTGTATGGAAAATACAAAATTGTTTTCAATTTATTGACATAATTTATTTGAAAATAATTGAACATATTACACTCATTACAATAAAATATTTATTGTTTCTTCATGTTTGGAGTTTACAATAACAACAGTATCAAATATAATCAATAATTTACTAGCAAATTAAGATTATACTATTTTATCATCACATAATTTAACCCTCGCGCTGGCAAAGTCGTAATGTGCACTCATTTTTGGCCCGTGTATTTCACAACTCATTTTACACGGCACGTTTATTACGTAATTTTAGGAACACTCAACTGATAAATCGTACTCAACATTATACTATTTTATTCAGCAAATATGCACTTTCTTTTCGTATGTTCACTACATATTGCTTATTCATTTTTATTTATTGGCCTTTGCAAACCAAAGGTCACTTATGCATATCGTTAGTTCAGCTCGCGTAAGTCACTCAGGTCAGCTGTCTGCTCATATATTAGTTTGTTTTATTGCTTACTTGGATAGATTGTTCATTGTTTACATGCAATGGATCAAAATTTACGTTCTTATGATATTCATGAATTGTTATTTGGTGAAAATGATGAATCAGATAATAATAGTGACTTTTCTGTAGACAATGTTCTAGTGATAGTTTATGTATATAGTGTATATAAATTATATTTCGTATAACTCAACATAAGTGTTTATTTTCTTTTCATAAATATATTCTGCACAACTATTGTTGTGTTTATTCCGAGTCAAGAAAATGGAAAACATATATTTGAAGAGATATTTTTAAACTTTTAGTTTCAGAACACTTCCCAATATCCAGATAAATTCAAATACAAATAGTTTTGGCTTATTCAGCATGTTATTATATTATTTTTCTAGACAACATTTTGCACATTTTTGTATATCTTGGATGTATATTGATCATTTTTAGTGTCCGTTTCATGGTCACTTAAACTTTTTTGAAAAATAAAATTTTTAATTTAGAAACTACAGAAACAAATTATTTCAATATTTTTTTTTTAACTTGTTTAAGTTTAATGTGGTAGAACATAAATTTTTTTAGTACAATGATATATAATACATTATATTCTGATCAAATTCTGATTTTATAGTAACTTCAAACAAACGTTTGCACAAACTGTAAAACTTGCCTACCAGTGTGAGGGTTAAGCAAAACGTGCATTATTTATTTGATACTAAATATTCATGAATCCTTTGTGCACACTACATTGAATAAAGAAAATCAGATTAAAAATGAAATACAACGAAAAAACATGAAATATTCCTACTTTAAAAAAATTTAATTTATATAAAATTTATTGTAGTCCTCAGGATGGCAAGACTACGATAATTTGGACACGTAAAAGGAATCTAGCAGAAAAGAATGGCAGAAATGTGGCATGAAAAGGAAATTATGATCAAAAGAAGAGTGGGGAGACCACACAAGAAATGGACGTATGTTATGACGGAGGGCCTAATAATGGTTAAAGGAAAACATCTGCAGCAGGTAGATGAAAAAAATGTACATGGACAGGGGAAGATGGAGGCTTGTCAACACACCTGGGAGACTGGAGCTGCTAAACCGTAGAGATGATGACATAGTATTTCTTGAGTAAAAAGGTTAAGAACCATTGGTATAGGTTGTAAAATTAATTTTAATATGTTAATTATGAATTATGAACAACTATAATTCAAAATTTGTTTCCTTAAACAGTATAATTTGGAGTAATGTGGCTTTTCACTGAAATACAAATCAACAAACCTGTGCCGAACTCTACTTTCGGTTGATGAGAAGAATGTGGAAATAAATGGCTCCAGATGTTGTCCTCGCTCCTTCCTTAGCGAGAGAGGTACCCCGCGACGCAGTAGACGACCAAAAGCGCTATCCTCTGCCACAAACTCTCCTGGACATGCGAGAAACGAGAACAAGAGATCTGAACCTCGAAGAGCTGGCTTGGAAAGGAGCTTCTGTAGGTATTCCTCATATATCTTGAAACAAACAATATACTTTAGTTTTATAATATTCTTTTTTTAGAACACTTGAAAAAGACCTCTAACTGCCAATCTCTTACTGAAAGCGACTAATATGTAGAAATAAATGGCTAATCTTTCATTAAATTCCAAAAGTCTAGAAAGAACCTAGTTTATCTAGCTATTAAGATTGTGTCCATATACTGGTTGTTATTTTTGAATGTCTCATACAAAATGAGAAATTTTACTGAATGAAGAAGTGTATAAAAAGTGCTGTTTATAAATAAAACTAAGCAGTTTATGTTTTAATTCTTGAATAATTATATTGTATGTTGTTGATGCATACATTTATACTAAATAAAATAAAAATAACTTCCTGAACCAATTGTTTCCTTTATGCATTGTTTTCTTGTGTGTACCTAATGGCATTGATTTTTATAAGCACATAGATAGATTTCTCATTCAATGTTAAATTTTGTATTTCAAATTATCAGCTGTTCTTGTGGTCCATTGTGGAGCGCTAGTGAAGTCCCATGTAAATGTAATGCAGTTTAAACCAGCTGTAGTAGCAGACCTCACTAATTAACAAAATTACTGTCACAAATATGCTTTTAACACAAGATATCTGTTTGGAAATAATAATATAACCAAGTCTAATGATTTTTGTAGATCAAAATCGCAGAGCTACTAATTGTACTAGGAGCATATACAAGGAGATAACAATTCAGTAATAGAGATGTTAGTAACTAACTCGCACTTTATTTTCAAAAGACAATCAGAATGTGTTTACTATTTTACTATCAGAGAGTTATCGTAAATAATTCTGAGTTGGCTGGTTGACTGGAGCTTGAAAACCCCTAAATTAATTGAATTGAAATACAGAGTATTAGGAGTTAGTATTTAAACCCGTAATGAAAAAAAAAACTAGTGATGAGAAACAGATTTCTTACGGACAAAATGGTAGCGAACCTGCATGGACTCTGGCCGACCCAAGGGGGAGGTGCAGTTGGTCATATGTCTACGTGGAGGCAACTGGGCATCTGGAAACTCCCCATGGAACTCGGTCAGCTTGGCATCGAGGGAGTAAAAGTCTGCAAGTTTCCGCTCCACGGTCCACTGGCTTGAATCCCCTACAGCAGGACTGACTTGATTACTGAACTGATAGGATGTGTTCATCCAATGAGTTACGAAGTGAAAAATGTTCAGTTATATCAAATCAAGTGGGCGAGCCGGTGGCCGAGCGGTCTAAGGTGTCAGGACTTTGAGCTTGGGTTAGAGATAGCACTGGTTCGAATCCAGTCTAGACTGGAAATATTTATCAGTAATATTCACCTTCTACAGTACTGGTTTGCCCCCTTACTCTGTCTGAATAAGTTACTTGCACAGATCAATAGTCAGAGTAAGGTTAAGAAGGAGGTCGGTCTTTCCTTTTATTATAAAAAAAAATGGAGGAGCATTTGACAGATATTCAACCGAACAATATTATGAGGTGAGAAACATATTCAATCTTTTAGCCTGACTACATCGTTATAAGTCAAGCATAAACTGTATTACTATGTTTATTTTAAAAAAATAATGATAAAATAAATCAAAACAATAATGGTGATACTTAAAAACTGTTTAATAGTATAAAAGGGGTTTGACAGCATCCAAGAATAAAATATTTTTGGAACAGTTTTTAGTGAATATTTGTTTATGATGCATGACAAATTTGCAAATATGTAACAACATACAGATATTTTCTTACACAAATGTCTTCATTAATCTTGTGATCAAGTATTGATGTTAATGAGTGGCCTATTAATAACATACATTTCTCGCCCAAAAATTACAAAATAAGTATTGTCCTTAATTAATATTAGTAAAATAAAATACCACTTTCATTTAACTTCTTTTTGGTATATTTGAAGTTAAATATATTTATATTGATGCATTACGCTAAAGTTTACTGAATCAGACTGGAAACCTAGACTTTCCCACCCATTCTCGGTTCCAGTTTTTTTTTTTGTCAAGAATTAAGAACCTACTTAAGGAATCAATAAAATATTTGGAATTAACCTTAAGGATATAACCTGTTTTGTCAAAATATTAGTCTTATTGACAATGACTTGTTTTGATGACGTCATTGACTATAAAAACAGGAAGACTCGTGAACAGGTTTTTCTGTTCGATCAAAGTAGTTCACGTTCGGTTTTCACCAGTAGCACCTGCATTCTTCCTCTTTTTATCTCTCTCCAGCACACACTGAAGTGATAAATAGCTGAACTAATAGTACGCCAAACAGTCTTCCGAGCGCTTATTTGAAACTAAAGACCATTACATAGTGGTGCAGGCACGTATCTACAGCCTTTGCATTCTATAGTCAATAATTTGACACTTGATATCAACTGTTATGGCAAATTTACAACAAAACATTTTTGACAGTTCAGATGTGAGCTTACAAAAATATGTTTTGCTGCAACAAATGTCACATATATAACTAGGAAGATTCAAATCATTTTAGTTCACAATAACTAGTTTTCATGAAATTCACATAATTTCCAAGTTAGTAGCAAGTAGAATTTTCCAAAGGAATCTAAAGAATTTTTTATAAAATAAAAAAGCCATGGAAATTAAATTCTTTGATACATCAAATACTCGTGCCATTTTGCTACTCACCTTGTGTAACATCGATGCGCTGAATGTTTATAGTAAACACTGTGGTAGCTTTGGAGGTGGCATTATCCACTCTTAAAGCCATTGTGGGAATGGACACCCTCCAAGCACTCAAATCCCTCTCAGTCTCGTACTGAAGAGCCTCTGTCTACAAACACATTTATTTATTTATTTTTTTATTACATAATTTAGTGAAAACTCATCCAATAATAATTGTAAACTAGGGTTAAATGCCAAAATTTCAATTGCATCAGGTTGTCTGCCAGTTTGTAATGGAACAGACAACATGTATTATACTCGTTTTCTAAAGAAAGACAATAAGAATAAACGAAAGTCCAAATAAGCGCCAAGGAATTGTCATTAGGAAGGATATATTTTGTTTTAAACTTTATGACGACAAAAGCAAGACTCTTAGTGCTTGTTTGTGATTATTTCATACTCAATACATTCTTTGACTTTTCTGTCGATTTATGCGTAAGGCATCTGTTACAAAGTGCCTTACAATCACTATTATATAGTGAATAACCATGACTAATTTTATAATGGTAGAACAAATAAATATTTTTGAGGCATACTATGGATTAGCAAGTATAAAATCATTGGTCATTTGAAAAATTATCCCATTATTTGATCATGAACTGAATATTTTCAATTGTTTAAAGTAAAACTAACCTAATTTTGCTTTAATTGTCATGCAACATACTGAACAAAATTATACGAATAATATGAACTTACCTTGTTGATGAATAAATACTAAGTGTTATAAAAAGAAATAAATATATTTAACTTGTTCTCTGGGTCCTCAGTAATTCGTGTGTATAACACTTTAAAATATGTTTCCATATGAAGTGGAACCTTCAAACATGTTTACACACCTAAATCTGTGCAATCTGCAGCTAACTGACTCAAAATGATTGTACTTGCAATGTTGGATACATTATTAAGTAAGACGCTGATCATCTAGACATGTGGGAATATTAGGGGTGAATGAGTGTGAAGAGTGTAGTCATTGTTACTAACTAAGGTCGACTGTTCCACAGAAAGAGAGCTACTTATTAGTATTCCAATAATAACCAGGGCACCTAGCAGCTTTATATGGAATCCGAACCATGTAGCATTGGTCTAATATTCAGTTAACTGGCAATCCTGTGACACTCAATTTTCTTACCTTTATCTTGACTACCATCCAACATGGACACCCCGAACTTCTTTAGTAGTGACCACATCGATGGCAATCATTGAGCGGACACTGTGTTGGTATTAGGAGCGAGCATAGAACCTATCGCCTACAATCTCAACACTTTGTCTCTAAGTAACTGGGTTACAGCACTGCGCCACTTGATAATACATTTTTTTTCTCTTTAATTCACCATTTTATGTATACTGAACAGCCTTACTTCTCCAAGGCACTTATAACATTCTTAAAAGCTTTATTAGACTTCTGAGGATTAAGTAACAGATAAAGCATTGTTTACTCGTAAACTAACAAATATTTTTCAACGCTCACCAAATCTGTGTCTGTGTCAAGCTCTAGTCCGGAGTTGTCACTGTCGAAGGCCTGGCCTTCCGTAACAGGGCTGGCTTTGAGGGCACCCTTCAACTTGTTGAGCCGACTACTGAGGCGGGAAACAGCACCCAGTGAGTCTGCACTCTTCCTACCACCCCTATAACATAATAATTAAATTAATGAATTCAGCAATATGGTTTTCTTAACATTCTTGTTGTTGCTAAAGCCTTGTTTCCGTTCCTACAAGTCCTATACAATGTTATTTTGATTTTATCTTATAACTAACCATATTAGTAAAGATTTGTACCACTGTTTTCTATTGTAATTTGTTACTTAAGAGGTTTATTGGATATCATTACATAGTCGTTGAAAATTACGCGCCCAACTTCATTACAACACATGCAAAATACAAAAAATTGCTTTTTATGTGAATAATCTGAAACCTTCTGTATAAAATAGGATCATTTTATAATCCTATAAAGCTGCACTAAAAATGCATGAAGAAGAGTGACAATTACCTGAGTTTTGCTGGAGAGCCCGGCAGTGATGGGGAACTGAAAACAAATCCACAAGTGAATAAAATACCAACCAATCACAATTTAGTAAGACAATAATACAATGCTATTGCAACTGATATTTTATTGAA